>OMNV01011172.1:24431-80713 GCA_900303265.1 Brotula barbata | reverse complement strand
GAAGAGCCTTTTAAAAATGTGACGTCAACACATTATATAGCTTATAACTCATGTACAGGTATACTTCCCCCGATATATCAGAAAATGATTCTTGATCACTGCGTTGTCTTCAGCAGACAGCGTTTCCTGTCTGGAGACTGCTTGTTAATCAGTGACATCACATTGGAAGGATGGCAGTTGTCCTTGAAGTTGCGACTACATGGTAAAATTGGGGTTTGAGATGTGCGATCATTCCAGCGATCCTCCATTAAGAGTCCTGACCCCGTCATTCACTATCGTATCCTTGTGAAGAGATTTAAAACAGACTTTGATTCCTAAGGAATACAAAAAAATAAGAGTGCTTATGTCAAATTGTCCTTACAGTCAGAATTGCTTTTACTTGTATAAAATGTGTACCATGAAATGTTTGTAAATGTACTTTGTGTGAAGCCTCTCAGTCGTGGAACTCGTAAGTGTACTGTACCTTGGTGCAGCGTGTTTTACTAAAGACGTTCCAGAATCGTAGTGTCTCGTCTCCGGCGCCTGTAACAATGGCCTCCCCATCTGGTGACATCGCCTTACAAGGGAGGGGGAAGAAACACAAAGGAAAACACAGTTGGTACATGTATGTCAGTAAATACTCAAAATCCAGAGAAATACAATACATTACAACAAAATGGTAACAGAGAGACCAGAACTGAAAAGCAGGAATGTATTGACAACGGACATGCAGGTGGATGTATTGACGCCCCCTGTGGTCTTACCAGGTACAGCACTCTGTAGGAATGTCCTGTCAACTTGGCCACTTGTGTTAGTGAGGGGTACTTCCACACCAAAATCTGGTTCTGAGAGTAGCCGTGAGTGCTGACCTAGGAAGAAACAAAGAACAATGACAAGAATATGAATATTTATTCATTTCTTGTATCTAAAATCCTTCAAATTAGAGTTAATGTTTGATTGTGCGGCACTTATGCATCAAATCACAACTTACCTGTTGATGACTGAAAACAACAACAACAACAACTAGTACTCGAGACGTATGAACATTGCAGGGAATTCTGCAATAACTTTACAAAAGTGTGATTAAAGATCCGCTAGTCCATATCAGTTAAATTTTCATTACCATTTTTAAGACACAATTTTAGGACACCTAGCTTGGAGACATATGATTAACTAATCCAACTAGAGTGACAGAAACAAAGACTCTAATAAAATGTCAGATTACATAAAATCTTCATTAATTTTCTCACTCATAATGAAATATTTGTTTCCTGATAATGCAACACATTTTGCAGTTGCCAGAAATAATAAACGATGCACTAACGCCTGTATAGATCTCATCTGGAGACGTCGTTTTTTAATATTTACTCTATGATGACCCACACTGACAACTTCAGTAAGTCACCTCTGACCCAGCCTTCATTTACTGACTGCACAGTGTGTGCCCTCACCAGTTCATTGGCGTGTTTGGACCAGGCCAGGTTGCAGACCTGGGATCCCGTGTCTGTGCTCTGTAGTGCCTGGCCTGTCAGAGTGTTCCAGAAGCGCAGGCAGCGGTCAGCGGTGCCGCCGCCTGATGCCAGCAGCCCGTGTTGGTGTGGGGACCAGGCGATGGCCTTCACTGCTGCCAGGTGGTCGCTGTACTGCTGCACTGGAAGCAGACTGGAGCTGTTCCACACCAATAACTAGGGAGGAAAAAAAAACAGATTCACCACCCCTCCACGGTCACAGTCTCATTAAACACTCTCGGGATACCCTTGAACACTGGTATTTTATTTAAAAACGTCATTTAAATCTAATTTCATATTGCCCATGCATCTTGCTGAGTGATTCTTAGATATTTATTGAGAGGGGATTTGCTATTTTCCATGTGTTTGTCAGGTGTTTTTAGTGGCCTCTCTCTGTCATTACTGAGCAATACTGTGCTTTGTTTCTATTGTATTGTATTGTATTCTACTCTATTCTATTATATTCTATTCAGTTGTAAATGAATGGAAAAAGGTTACATGGTTTAAACTGCAGAAATCTTCTACATATGTAAAAGTATTTATTTAACTGCTCAAAATTCTACTTAATATTATAACTAAATAAGAATAAGTGAAATTTAAAGAGCTACTGAAAGCACTCAAAGTATTCAATGTAAAGAACGATCCGTGTCACACAACCAAACTGCAGATTTTTAACATGTATCTCATACATGTCTCATGCTGATTTACATGGTTGTACACATAAGTTAGTGTGTCACTATTCAAGCTAACAAACACATTTTGTTTATTTTTATACAATCTTATCTAGTTTTAACATCTCAATTTAATGCTTTCATGTCACGGCCAGGATTACACGCTCCTCAAACCTAAACATTTTCCTCCTCACCTTGTTGTCGTTGCCTCCGGATGCAAGGTGCTGGTGATCAGGTGACCATTTTAAGCCACACACTTCTTGCCTGTGACCTTGCAGCCTCCTCTCAGCAGAAGGGGGGGTTCTCACATCCCGTTGCAGGATTACTCTGTCCCTACTGCCAGACGACAGCTGCTCGCCGTTCCATGCCAGGGCACCTTCAGCGCAAAGAGGCAGAGGGGAGAGAATCTCATATTTCAGTGTTTAACATTCAACGTTTCACAATTAGAGCGTTTGGAATTTTCCTGTACAGGAATTGTTTCTGCCATTCTGATGTGGTGAACTGGAGATGTGTATCTTCAAATTATATAATAATGTAAGATAAAAAAGGAGGTTACAGAGGCAAATGATGGACTAAAGGAATGCAGAGAGAAATAAATGATTGTGTAAACCTCCTCTTTTATTCGTCAACAGTTAGTAAACCCAGCTGTGACTGACCTACACGGGCTGAGTGACCTTCCAGACTGGTGAGCTTCCTCCCTCCGGCTGCGTCCCAGATCTGAACGTAACCCTTGTGGGTTCCAACGGCAACCAGGCTTCCCTGAGAGGACCAGACACACAGTCAGTCAAGCCACAAAATAAAGCAAATAAACAGGTCTCTGTTCTCTCATATTATCATACATAAGATAAAATGGAAGAGCAGGCAGCTCACCCTCTCATTCCAACATACTGATGTAACAGAATCTCCATCCACTGACAGGTCACATAACCGTGTCACCTGTAAGTGCAACAAAAATCAATAATTACAGCTTTTTCAAGAAGGAAGGGCGTAGAACATTTGCAAATCCAACACAGATATTATTCTTTCCCTGCTTGATAAAGAAATGAGAGTATAAAACTGTGTAGGAATGGAAGTCCTCCGCTGACCTGGCTGGTGCAGGCACTCCACAGGTAGACACAGGCTCCCAGGCCCACACTGAGGAGGTTCCCTGCTGACCAGTCTACCAGGTTGAGGTAGAAATCGTCCTGCAGCTCCGGAGCGTCCAGAACTTTGAAGGGGATCTTTGAGATCTTACGGGCTGGTTTACGAGGGGAACGGAGCAATTTGTGACTGGATTAAAAGATGGTGGGAAAGAAGGTGTCAGTATCAAACCTTCAACTAACACAAAACACAAGCATGCAGCGAGTGACACATTTCATACCTCTTGTTACTAAGCGGAGAAAGGGAGAAGGGCGAGACTTCGTTATCACTATCAAAAGGCACTCTCTTAGTGTGGACAGCATACTGAGGAAGATGAACACACACACCAGGCACAAGGTAACAGTTAGGGATCTGTTGGTCACCAAGGCCAACTCGAGTCAGCACTTTTCTGTCATTACAGCTGAATCCTACTACTATGAATGAATAAAGAATCCACCAAGCCTCTGCTCTGTTTTAGGATCATCACTTCATGTCATTCAGCCACAACTTTTCATGGCTTTTACCCTAAAAAGGCTGTGAGAGTCTTGAGACAGGACTGCATGCCGTCTGTCGTCTGTGTGAGGGTCTGGCACCGTCTCTATTCCTGCCCCTAGTAATTCATTCCTTAACAGGGCAGCATACGCCACAGCATCTGGAGAGGAGACAGTGGAAACACAGATGACGAAGCTATAGGATGCTGGATAATCCAACAATACCAGACATAAGGACAGTGTCTGACCTTTGCTTGAGTCTGAACTAGCATCCTTTGCCTTATGGTTCTGAGTGGGAGAGCGGCAGTTCTCCTGTAGACAAAGGAGCCGTCATTACTGCGTTTAAATTGTTTCTCTGCACACAGGACAGCTGACAGGATGGGGAGAGGTACTCTGTAAATCACTCACATTGGCATAGTGGAAGTTAATGCTCCAGTTGCTTCCAGCACGAGTGGGAATGAAGCGGTCCCCTGATTTCACACTGACAGGACTACAGGTAGCACTTACACACTGAGTTGACAGAGAGAGAGAGAGAGAGAAGATGAGGACATTAGGTTTCCACAGCTGGGGAGACCACAGGACTTCAGTTAGCTTAAGAAGCACACAAAAATGTTATGACTCTTCCAGCTCTTTCTCTTGGAATTGTGACATTCATTGCACATGTTTTGTCACGAGCAAGGCAGTTTTCACAATCACATTTCTTTGTTGTTGTCTAAATTGAGTCATCCGAGCTGGTGACATGCCTATACAGCAAAGCTGTAAGCTGAATCAGCTTGATTTCTTCTTTTGAATATTTAATGATGGTTTGCTTTATTCCATTATTATCATTAATCTTTAATATAGCATAATTTATAAGAGCAGAACATCTTTTTTATTTCAAGCTATTTTAATATATTGTACTATAATAACAATACCTTCATGTGATATATAATAATTTATTTTTATTCATCTTAAATCTTGACCTGAAACCTGAGATTACAAACAAGACAGATTATGTTGTTATAAATAGTGGGGGTAGCCACAAAGATGACCCCCATCAAGCCCACAGAACGTCCTCAATAACCAAACCAGTAACATCCAGAACTTATAACATTAAAGGGACGTTCACTGGGGACATTTATGGGACATCCTGGGGACTTCATCCTGTTTGATGTCAGGCGTTCAAATTCAGAAAATCACAGCTGGTGACAGTAATCAAAGCTATAAAAGATTTTTATTTTCTTTTTTCCAACAGGCTTGATTTTGGACATACCAATAGCAGCATAATGAACTAGTGTCAAGATCATACAGATGATACATTATGCAAATATTAGCTTGATTTTAGCAAACACTGACAGGTGCAGTCAGACATTAATTTAAGAGGAAAGCATCATGTCTGACTTGCTGTAACTTTGCGTGCAGGCTCCTGTGTGAGAGCCCTGGACACACACTGGAACATGCACGCTGGGACACACACACACTGGGACACACTCACCTTAGCTAGCCGTGCTTCGGTGGGCAGGTTCTGATGGTTGATTTGTCTTAGCAGCCGTCTCTCGTAGTCCTGATCCATTTCTACCGGATCAAGGCCCCTGTGCTGCGCTGCCCTCCCCGCCCCCTTTAAACATCCACTTCCTCCCAGCTAGGAGACCCACAGAGGATCCCCATCTCTGTTAAAAGACAACAATAAACATCAGACTGGACACTAATGAGGGCACACATTTAGCTCGGTTAGCTACCTGTGGTTAGCCTGGTGTCGCTGCCAGTTACCGTAAACGCTGCCGATTAAACACCAAAAACGGACATTACACGTGTACACAAACAAACAGGAAACATAAAATCGCGAATGTTGTCGCTAAAGCGCTCACATGACCGCTAATGACAGTGACACTGTTGTCATGGCATCGTTGTCGTGCAGCGTAACATCAGCTGATGACTGCTCGGTGGTGACGCTCTCTTACCGGGCTCACACAGCGGCTCAAGTCGCTAAATCCACTCTCATTTTTGGCAGGAAAAACAAAATCGGCCCTCTGGCGGTTTGCTGGAGTTGTTTGCGGATAATTATCAGCAGAAACATGAAAACGTCAACGCAACACAGTGCTGTTGTTTATGTTCTGAGCAAAGATGGCGACCAGAATCAGCTGTAGCTGGAATTCTTTGGTTGATTTCTGATCCGGACGTGGAGCTCCACAGCGACGCCCACAGGCACTGGATGTACACTGCACCCGAATGGACCTGAAATATTTATTGAGTGAGCAATGTTTTTGGTTTTATGACACAGGATGCAATAAATACTCAGATAGTGTTTCAATCCATCAACAACTTCTAATAACCACACATCACATCCCCAAATACTGGAATGTTTTCAGTTCAAAATTTCAACAAGAAAAAGTACATTTTAATCCAGAGACAGAGAGTCAATAACTCCTATGTAATTACACTTGCAGCACGAAGATTACAGTCAGATTAAAATTTTTAATTCTACTGGATAATGTTTAGCAGTAGTATAATCACACGTTCCACAGCCTGATTCCAATTACACTGCAGTATTTCACTATTCGCTTTTTCTATTTTTTAAGTCTTCGTAGTTCCATTTTTTACTAAAAAATATCCTGCAAAACACAGATGAGAAATCCTGTGCTCTAAACAAGGGCATTACTTTTCCAGGGAGAATTTTCTTGCAGCGTTTGAAGTAACTTTACATTTAATTTCTCCCTGCGGCCACAGGGTGTCGCTGTTGTACTGCAACATTAGCTTGCTTGCAGTCTTTTTTCTTGGCAGTTGTTTATTCATGCTTTCCTAATACAACACAATTTTTTTGTGGTAAAAGTAAGTACACGGGAATAAAAGTACTCTAGCTAAGATAACTTTTTGAATTAATCACAAATTTTAAAACATCATATTCAGTTTACTGGTCACGTGGCGCAATAATGGACATGTGAACCGGATCTGTGGAGGCTTTGATGGCTGTGCGAACTGAGGGGAAATTTACCCAAAGTGTCAGAAAGATCCAGTCAGACATCTGTTCCAACATACTGGCATTTTTTGTAAAATACAAGAAGTGACATAACCCTTGACGTGTCTTTCGGATCAGTTCCGTTGACAGCATCTTGGCTTCAGATCCAGCTGGGCCTCTCCGTGTGGAGTTTGCGTGTTGTCCCATCGGCGTGGGTTTCCCCCCACCACCAAAGATATCCAGCGTGGGTGAATTGTGTGTAATACATCTTTACGTCCAGTAGGTGGCGGAACCAATGAGACGATTTGCCAATAATGAACAAACAGAGGATGTAAAGTAACTACAGTACTAAAGGCTTTGTCGACTTGTCTCTACAGCACAAGTGAAAGAAAGTCTGTATTTCTATTTTATTTACAATATTATTTTTTTTTTATTTTTTTTATTGAAAGTGTTAGTAAAAATTCCCAACATGCATACTATCAGTTGACTTCCTTTGGTTTGAATCAGTTTGAATTCTTCCTGTTTGTGACACGTTAACTCTAAGTTGTCTGAATTAATGTGTCCTCCAAAGTTCAAACTTATCTCTACATAAAGTTTGTAAAGCTTCATTGAAGTGAAGAAGATGGTCGTTATTTATTTTTAAAGACACATGGAGTGCTGTCTGAGATTATAATTCGGTTAATCTGAAAATGATCACTCAATGTAAATGACACTGAGATGACCAGAAATTCTTTTACTTTCAATACTGAAGTATAGTTACTATAAAAAAAAAATGAAACTGAAGTAAAATTAACATCTGCATCTAAATGACTTTTACTCAAGTATGTGGTCTGATTTTTGTTTTTTTCTTACTTTTAGTATAACTTTCAGTTTAAACGAAAGCATGCAAAAGCTCACACGGATCACCAGCAGCAATTTTACTGACTGTTCATGGTTGGAGTGTGTGTGTGTGTGTGTGTGTGTGTAGGGGGGGTTATGACTTCAAAGAAAAGAAACATTTATTAGCTTTTAATGATACTAAATTGCCCCTTCATCCTGGTTTTTCGCACTGGAAAGCACAGTTTGCAGTGGGAGCAGACAGATGAGAATCCACTCAGTGAACCCTTTTACGTTGTGGTTTCAGCTCTGAGAGATTTATTAGTGAGAGAGAGAGTGAGAGGGAAAGTGAGAGGAAAAGCTGCAGCGTGAACTGCCAGGCTTTTAATGAGACCCTCTGACAGAACAGAGGAAAGTCACAGCATGGCATCTCTGGAGGCCCTCGGCTCTGCACGTAGACCCAACCGCCACCTTGCCCGTTGACATCCTGCATGAAACTGGCGCTCTGTCCATATGTCAACATGCAAACTTTCCTTAATGAATACCCGTACACAGGCGCCGCTTACAGAGTCTCTCATCTCATCTCCGTGTGCACATTTCTTTGATTAAAAAACACACGCGCACATGCAACATACACTTGTTGCACACATTCCCCACACGTCACACACACAAACAAACACCGTGATTACAATCAGCGCTATCTGACGTTTGGTTTAAGAAAGCCTAGTCACAACACAGACTTTCTTATCTGCTTCCTCCATCGGCCGCACAGAGAAACGTGCAGTCTCGGTCACGATGAAGAGCTTCGGGCCTCCGTGGAGGGCCGCGGCTGCTGGGTGGAGGGGAAATGCTGAGGCCTTATCATTCCTGTAATAGAGCGCAGTTCAGGGGGGCCCAGGGGAAACCGGGTCAGTTCTTGTTGACTGATATGCCCCAAACAACAATGGGGGCTGGCTGATCTTATTTAGTCTGTGATGTCAAAGGCTACAATAATGGTTTCAAAGATGTAAAAAAAAATGTCTAATAGGCGATGGGGATATCGGGTCAGTGTTTACTGTGAAGATGAGTCAGATGTACGGCGACAGTACTGAGTATTGTGTCGGTGTACAATAAGCAGAATGTTACAGTAAAACAGAGCGAAACGCTCACATGAGCAGTTAGTGAAGTAATTTCTTGGCATTTGAACGTCATGATACAAACTGGGGGCCCATGTTAGATTTAATGGATTTTTAAAGGAGCATTTTATTGAAAATCTAAGAATAAATCGTACGTATAAAGAAAACAGATGGAGCTGATGGCCAAAGGAGCCACACGACGGGTTCATTCAATAGATGTGATGTTTGAGATCTCATTTAAAGTTGACGGCAGCTCCAGCCTGAGAGCAAGAGTGTGTTTATGTTGAGTACATCTCCCTCTCTCACACACACACTCTCTCTACCTGGCTCTCTAGCCACCCCACCAACCACCCACGTGTATATGTCAAACAAGGACAGTCATTGATCCGGGCAGAATCAAAGGGACAATATTCAATTTAATTCATCCGTGTTTCTTTTTTTCTAGCAAGAAAGTCCCTATAGATCACTATATATACAATAAAATAAAGAAAAAAGACAGAGAAAGACAATGTTTTCATCACAACATCATGTTTGCATTGTGTCTGAGCGAGGAATACACTTTATGTGATACATACTGATCTTATTTTTGACCTTTGACTCCACTTTGAATTGATCTCCCCTCTGATTTGATTTAATTCTATTCATTCATTTACATTTTGAGGTAGTTTCCAGATGTTATTCTCCCTTTTGTTTTCATTAATTCCTTCAAAATGAACACATAAACCTTATTGGAAAATTCCTTGTGTGACATCTGGTTTGTGTCTGCATAACAATCAGGATCTGTTGGTCCGAGAGACGTTTTCACTTTCATCCAGATATTCTGTATAATATGTAACTGCAGCCACAGTGTTGATCCTTGAATAGCGTTATGGTGTCTTCCAGATCAGCCCTGGTGGAGGTTTGCGCTCCCTTATTGCTTTCTTGTGGATGTTGCGGCTGGATGGCTGCGTACTCTGGGGTTTGTGTGTCTGCTGTGTGTGTGTATTCCAGATCATATAGTTGGCTGCCTTCATCTCCAAATGTCACATCTGCGCTGAGTGTAGGGATGAGGCTTCTTGTTTGCTGATCGGGGTGACAGTGTGTTTTGTGCGCCAGTCTGCCGTCCCCACAGGTCTGTTCCCTTCTTTTGTGAAGGTGGGCTGGTTGCTGTATGCTGGGCGATTGGCCCAGAGGAATCAGCACAAACGTCAGTCTGGCACCGTGTCCTTAAATGCATCACGGTAAATGTGAGGTGACACAGGCGAGAGGAGCTTCACGTGAACATCCAGTCTTACAGTCCGGGCACGTTTTGATACCACTCGTATCTTTTCCTCGTTCTGTTGGTTATGTAACAGCTGCAATACACATTCCATGGACCGCAGGATTTTTGGGACATTTGCATGCGAAAGCAAAACCACACTGAGAGAAACAATGGAGTATCTCTAACGGCTGCCGTCACGTTTGATAACTGGATGATGTGTGACAGTTTTTTGGGAAGGACACATCCTGTTATTGTCCCTCACCCTGCATTTTAGAGTGCAAGAAACGCAAGAAACAGAGACACACATCAAAAAATAAAAAGAAGCAGGCCGGCCTTTGAGGAAACTGAAATCCTCGTATGATCTTTTCCAGATTCTTCATTTTCGTTTGAAAGGGTCACAGCTGCGTTCAACTCACTTCCTTACCCAAGCGTCACAGCCGCTCCAAGCTGGCATCCACACGTTAGCACCTTTGCTGAATTACCCTGGAATGGCCCATATTACTCAGTATTCCTTCATCTGACTGGCCTGTTGACTTCAGTCCTTACTGTCAACTCAAGTCAAAACAAACAGCGGCTGGCAAGGAGAAACTGCAGGAAGCCATTTGTTTTTATAATGTGGATATGGAGAGAGCAGGTTTGTTTTGCTGGAAGTGGTTCTCTTCCTCTCTGCCTTGGCCCAGGGCTGTGGGTCCTTTCACGGCCTGGCCGCTGTAGTGGAGAAAGCAGGCTGACACGGTGACAACTGGATGCATTTTGGAGCCTGAGCAGACGTTGCCGTAGGGGCTGAGGCGGTCTGCCTTCATCCTGCTGACGTAAGTCACCAGCCAACCACAATATGTCTGTTAGACTTTCAAACAAACTGCCTGCCCATCACCATGGCAGTAAGGACCACCACCATGGAAAACACTTGTCTTCCTGTGCACGAGTGTTTACAGTAAGCACTTGCCTCATTTTCGCTGAATCTAGCGGAAGAGGACAACACTTCAGGTTTCCTGTTGTTTAACAAAAACAAAACGGTACGGGTGCAGTCTGTTTTAGGAGTCGTTCAAGTAGCTTGACACGAGTGGGTCTCAAGGCACGAGGTACTGCAGGGAACTACAGCGCTACAAACTGTGAATTTCAGTGGGAGTCTGAAAAGGTCACGCTTGACGATGTTGATGTGCGTAAAGGCGGTGTACATCTGAAGACGTCATATTTCCAGTCTCATGTTTGTAAATCAGGAACTGATATCTGTAAAAGTCATCTATGGCTTCATGATACTTTGACTCCCTGTGACCTCGTGTTGATCACGTATGTCAGATTCATATCTGCTCGAGCAGAGGCGTTCATGGCCATGGGAGAGTGAATGCCCTGTGGGCTATCTCTAAGTTTCCTGTTTACTCTGCTGGCTGAGTGTCAAGGAGCGCCACAGCCAAGTGGACTGAACTCAGCCAGAGGGAAAGGATGTCAATGGTGTCACCGAGGGGAATTTTTCAGCGTTTCACTTCTTCCCTCTCTCTTTTATTCTACCTGAGTGCCAACACGTGAACCTAAATGTGAGCAAACACTTTGATTTGAAAGGTAACATTCCATTGCGCCTCAGTTAATGCTATGATTATCAGAGGGCATTAGAGGTGTTCAACACTCCCTGTACCACACACCACAACACAACGTGACCAAAAAGAATAACTGGTTAGAAATAAAAACAACCCTACGAGGGGGCAATCTTTAAAAGTTTTTTGTTTTTTTTATAAATATATTCCAACAAATATTGTTCCCAATATTATGAATTCTGATGCATTTATTTGTTTATTTTATTAATTGTTGATGAAAAGTACAACATTTTGCATCATTTTGGTTTCTCGTGGTTAATGTTTAGGCTTCATGCTCTCCTGCCATGCTTTGTGACACAAAGTGCACACAAGTGTGCTGGGAAGTCAAATGAGTTTTGAAATACACCCACTGAACCCTTTGAGAGAGAGAGAGAGACAGAGAGAGAGACAGAGAGAGAGACAGAGAGAGAGACAGAGAGAGAGATAGACACAAAGAGACAGCCAGAAACTAGTGTGAGAAACTTTTCGTTTTCGTAGAAAACACGTTTTATGGCTACATGAATATGTTGAATAAACTATAAAAATGGTTGTAAAAAAGGCACACAACTGCGGAGCAGAAGTTTGGTTCGACACTTTAGCAGATGGCACCTAATCCCCAACACTACGATGGAACCAGCCCTGCTCCAGAATTTACTGTCAAATCTCACAAATCCTCAAAAGGCCTCAGAGCTTTTCATCACCACATAATTCACCGCTGAAATATTTGAGCTCGGATGAGAAGTGATCCCAAAACATAGGACGAGAACAGAGAAGTCAGTAATACATGCCCATTTTAATAATCCAATAGAAAACATTTGTTGCGCACAACATACAACATTTTAACATACATTGTGAGGAAAACACTGAAAATACATTTGAAACAATGTTATATATTTCAGCAAATGTTCCTGTATCTGTACAATGACCCGTCACCGTACACTATATACTGCAGGAAATATCCAGCCTTCATGATTCCCCACTAAAAGACTTCCCCCGAGCACCTTGATGGAGATGTCGTGGGTGGGAAGTCTTACACACAAACAGTTGTGGAATTTCAAACATTTCAAATAGTCCAAAATCCAACTGCGGAACTTCATAGAGAATAGAATTTTAGCAAAATCGTTTGCTAAAAACAATAAATCAGAATCACCAGACAAGTTTCAGTTAAATTGTGATTTGACATGTGGTAGTACATACAAATACTACCAAATGTACAGTGAATATCAATCAATATCAATATTATCATGTACAAGGAAAAAAGATAATAAATACACTGTTACAAACAGCTGAAAGGTCAGCACAACATGGCTGGGTGCAACAAGAGACTGTGCGATTCTGTTATCCCTTACACACACACACACACACACACATACGTACACACACGCACACACTCAGTCACACACAGGAGAAGCAGTATCATGTTTACACTTGATATTGACCCCCTGATGGTTTCACCTTACAATGCGGTACCTTTAAGGTAGTGTTGGACAGATCAGCAACCAGCTGCGAAACTGTCAAAATATTCAAAGTGCTGGAATAAATTTAATAATATACGACTATCATCACTAACAGGTGTCCTTTAAATGTGGTTAACTACAGTCATCAAAACCCAAAATGTCACGTTTTGTAGCATCATCACCAGGAATGATTGCTGCATCGCGTGTGAGGCGTGTGTGAGCTCCGCTAATCCAATGGAATTAGAGTGAGGAAGCAGATTTGCTTTTACTGGAGGAGTTCCCAATGCCTCAAGCTTGTTTTGTTTTGGGACTTTAAAGTAATCGTCTGGAATTTAGCATAGCATAGCATCACGTTTCCCAAGGTGGCAGTGAATTCATCAAAGTGCTTTCTTCACAAGATCTTTGGAGGTTTTTTTTTTACCAAATACATTGTCAGCGTTGAGGGCTTTTATCAATTATGAGGCGTTTATTTCTTTGAATGAATGACTTATTGCAAAAACGTAAAACGCTGTGGTGAATAAATAATCGTTTTGGTTTTTTACATTTAATATTTAGAGTCTGTCTCCATCCTTCGTGACACAAAGTGCAAAGTGTGCTGGGAAGTCAGATGATTTTCGAAATATAAACACTGAACCTTTTTGTGATCTTATACTATTGCCAGAACTTTAGGAAGACGAACATGTTGCTTTTGTAGAAAACACATTCTACGGCTACGTGAATGTGTTCAATAAATTATAAAAACAGTTACAAAAAACATGGTCGTAAAAAAAAAAAAGGCACACAAATTTTTTTTAGACAAGAGTTAGAAAAGATGTTAACTACTTGGTTACTAGCTGACCAGTAGTTTGGTTGGACACTTTACCAGATGGCATCCAATTCCAACACAATACGAAAATCTAAATGAACATAGAAAATGTCCTGAAGTGCAATTTTCATTTGTCCCACCACATTGATCATATCATCCCGTCCACCATCTTTGTGGACGTGGATGTCCGATCCTGCTCCTGCAGGTCTACAGTAGTCCGTTCATTCAAGAACTGAGCAAGCGCTCTTCTACCGACCTTCTGGGGCTAAAAACAAACTGCCGCACGCTTTCCGTGCTTCTTTGGCAAGGGCCCCGCTGAGCCATATTGCAGGATTTCTCCACTGCAAATTAAATGGATTCAACCAAAACAGCAAAACTTGCTGCAGCTACAAACACCAAAGTTCGGCTATGTTTCTGCAGGGGGGACGTCACGTGTGGTCGTCTTCACTCCATGCTGCTCAGATGAATGATCCTGGAGCGTGACACCATCACATCCGTCCGCCATCTCCATTATCCCACTCTCCCCGTCTCCACCCTGTCCATCTTGCTCATCGAGAGTCAGTTCAAACTGAAACTTATTGGCAACGCGCACGCCCTCCACCTTGACGTGTGTACCGGCCTCGTCGTCGCCGGTGTAGAACGGAGGTGAGGGACTGTGGGGAATCATACTCTGATACCAGTTCCTATTGTCTTCCAGCATGTCCAAGATGTCCTGGGCATCAGGGTGGACCAAGTCTGCCCATGTCTCCCACAGAGGGTGGACAATGTAATCAATAAAGCCCACCTGCAAAAATGAAAGAAGTAGACGTCAGTAAAAATGTAAACTCAAATAAAACCTTTAATCGGAACTTTACACAGTGACACACTAAACGTTCTCTACCTGTGTTCTCTCCACTGAGGCTGTGTGTTTGTCACACATGGGGCTGACATCCATTCCCCTCTCCCTTTCTCTGTCTCCCTGGTGGAAGAACTCCTGCATGATCCTGTCAGTCCACTGCCGGTACAGATCCAGAGGCTTGGTGGGGTTACTAAGGTCAGCACAGTGGACCATGGTACGCAGAACCTATAGAAAACAAATTGTTTAAGCCTCTTGGATCATGATCACTGTGTGCATCAGTGTGTGTGTGTGTGAGCGTGTGTGGGTGTTTGTGTGTACGAGCACAACCCTCACCTGCATCCTGTCTGTATAATTGTCCAACATCAGGACTCCGGAGCTCGTCACCTTCTTAGTTTCCACCATGGTCTTCAGGTCAGCCAGCAGGCTCATGTGTTTGGACATGTCTGTAGCCAATACCTGGAAAGGACAACAGAAGGAGAAAACATGAATGACGTGAGACTGCAGTAATGTAAGACAAAAGAGGAAAGGAAAGCTCATAGAATGAAGGAGCAATTACAAAAATATTCAGTGAAGTGGTCGTCCCCTCACCATTTCTATCACCATCCTCCGGAGCGTCTGCCTCTGCTTCTTGGTCAGATTTTGGAAGATGTCACAGTTGTCTTCCTGCAGCAGCTTGAAACCCACAGCCAGGTGGTGGTTCTCCAGCACAGACTCATCATTGTACATGAGAGCCAGCTCAGAGTCTACGGAGAAGACATGACAGCAAGTGAGAAATTTCTTTTTAACTCAGGCCAGGTAACTATGGTAACCAGTGGATGTCCCTAAAATACCCAAATTAGCGAGACAAAGCTGACCAAAATGAAACAAATGTTTATAACCATTGGTTGATTTTGTGAGGATTAAGTACCAAAGAGGACTTACTGGTGTTGATGAGAAACTGGTTGGACACTCCTGGGTGATCTACATCATGAATGGCTGCGGCAAAAATGGCTGCTAAGATTTCCAACTCAGTGAAAACCGCCTACAGTTAAGAGAAAAAAGAAGTGATTAAGTAACGCCGTTGGTGGGTTTAAACTGGTTGAACACACTCATGGCTCATACAATAATTAGTTTTTAATGACAGTGTTGCCAATCATACGGTCATCTCGGTCAGCATACCTAGCCTCAGTAACATGTGTAAGAAAGGGTGTGATGGTATCTAGTGAAACCGCACTATGTGAAAACAACAGCTCTGTACAGCACTGATTGTACTGTACTAGTACATCGACTATAAATGCGCAACTGAAAATAGCCCAAATTCTAAACTTCAGTATGGGCTCTGTCCCAAACAAGACAGTCATCATCAAACTAATTGTGGTTGATACAGATTTTCTGTGATGTCGGTAAAAGAAATAAGACCGTTAATAACTTCACTTAAAACAAGCCCATTTGCTGTGGCCATGATTGTTAAAGACAAGATAATAGTTTGTGGAATTTCCCTACATTATCCAAGATTCTCCTGAGGCAGCTGCTTTGATGATGTCATTAGTCAATCCACCCAAAAGTCACTATCATGTGACGCTAAAATATTGCATCTCTTTCTCAGATTTGTATGAATTTGGTCATACAGTAAGTTAAGTAAGTTCATGCTACGTAACCCTAATAAAAAAAAAGTATTCATAGCAGTTCTTCATTTCTCCAACAAAGGTAGGAAAAAATAAAGCAGCTGAGAGCCAGAAATGATTAAGGATTAGGCTCCTTCCTGTTTTAGTGCTGTAAGTCTGACTCAGTACCAATGTATGTAGAAAATAAAGGAAGAGGCGCAAGACAAGGGAACTTACATCCAATGCGGGAGTGGACAGTAGGATGTGTGTGGACTGGGCTACGTCAGCAGCATGCAGGCTATTGTGGTAGGCCACGTCGGAGTGATAGTGACTCTCCAGGGTCAGCATGAACGTCACAAAGGTGTCGGTCGGAATCTTGAATGTCCTCAACAAGTCTCGCTCCTGCGTGTGACACAAAGAGCAAAACAAGAGCTTAACAATGAGAGGCACATTTACAATCTGTCGGAAAATGCGTGTTTTCAGCAATAGGTCTATCACACTCTAGAGAAAAAGCTCAAAATGTGAAACAGACAGGGATGATTCACTGTTAGAAATCAATTTTATGTGCTCACATCCCCTCTAGCAGATGTTCTTCGATCTGTAGTGATACTGACAGCTGAACATACTGTACATACTGAAGCAGGCCGTGTGGGGATGACTCACTAGGGGCCTATCTCGAAAACCAATTGTGCGCAAGCGTATTTGAGCGTAGTTGCACATTTTGTAATCCATATGTACTGAAAGGTTGGTGGGAGGAAGACAGGGGACACTGACCTGAAAGATGGTGTACATGATGCATGTGAGTGGCCGGTTGTGGGAGTGCTCTGCCACCTTAAAGATATTCAGGCCCCATCTGTTGATGTGCTCCAGGTCCTAACGGTGTGATAAGGACACAGAGAATAAGGTGAGATGAGGTTTCTTTCCCCATATGCCACTGGACACCCACCATAGTTAAGTATTTCTCCTTACCTTTGACAGCAGTTCTTCTTGGTCAGTCTTTACTCCAAAACGACTGACGGAGCATCCTGAGAGGCTAGCTGTATGGCTGACCTTCCTCACCCCGCTGATCTGGGTCATCATCCCCCCCTGCTGCTTCTGCTGTGGTTGACCCTGATGAGCCTGCCTCCTCTTTCTTTCCCTGGACTTGGGAACTGGAGATGGGAGTTCCAACTCATTTTGTTTGTCTGGGGAAAAAGTAGGAAGAAAACAACTTCAATTTTAGCATCTCCAGAGACTATATACTTTGTATAGTGGATAGAATATTTATGAACAGAGACACAGTTGAAGCAGAATTTTCACTCACTGAATAGATTTACATAAAAGTTAACACTTCCATTCTAATATGATTAAGGTAGTCTGGATGAACATATTTCCTCTAATGAGCTGATTAAGCAACAAGTCAAGTATATTCAGTGTATGATGGGATCCTATTAATTCCATGTGTGTATTCATCTAAATGCACTATGTACTATTTCTATGTAATATAGTTTATATTACAGTGCAGTGTGAATTTTTCCTCTAATAGAATATTTTACATCCTTTTATGTCTGTCCGTCCATTGGTTCATGTGGGCAAAACAATTTCATTTGTCATGACAAGGTTAGCAAGTACAAAGGAGATACTATGAGATCTGGGTAAATTAATGGTCCATGCATTCTTAAAAGCACGACTTAGTTTTTCATAGAAACATGGACAGCTGACCTACATTAAGCTGAAATGTTGACAGTATGCACATCTTAGAATATGGGTTTATATGCTGCAAAGAAATAGATCTCTCAGATGAACAAGGTTCACATGCTGCGTGTCTATGAGGCTAAAACAGCGAGTAGAGAAACACCTCAGCTGCAGGGAAAAGATCTCTCTACAACTGACAGGTGTAAACTGCAATGCAGATTTCAACAAACCCCCCAAACTGAGCCTCTTTCTGTCTGTTCGACTGGTATCTTCACAAAGCAGAAACATCTATGCCACATCATTTCTGTCATTCATAAGGGCTTCAATTCTCCACCAGCCTGCATTCATTATTAATACTTTATCATTCCATGTTTGCGTTCCACTATTTTTCCTTTGGGTTTTTCAGATTTATTTTACTAAAACACTGCTATCCATTCTGTCAGATAATACGAGTCGATCTGAGCATGATGGCACACACACAAACACATTAGCATACACATCAACACACTCTCCCTCTCTGTTCTGTACAGACTGAAGTCTTCCCCTTCTCCCCCCACACCTCTGCAGTCAGTGAGGAGACCATCTCTCTCTCTCTCTCCTAGACCAGATTGGACTGGTTTGAGAGTACAGCTACATGTTTCTATACTACTCACAGCACCTGCTTCAAGTCATCTCATGACCTTGGACACATGCAGACCAGCTTAGTGTGACATTTTGTGATGGGACAGAGCATTCTTTAATCTGTGCATTCAGGTTTTAGCACATCCAACAAGATTTGTTTGTATATTTGTATGTATAAGTTAACTGGCTCACCTAGGAAAGTGTTGGAGATGTATTCTGACACTTGGTTACCCGAGCGACTCATCTCTGACAGGTGGCTTAGCTCCCTGTTCAGCATCCTTTTGAACTGTAGACACAGAGACAAAACACGTGATTAATTGTAGACAAAATTATACATCCAATAATACCTACGAGGACAATTACAATTGATCATATTCCACTCCTGTTTCTTGAGTATTATCTGTTATTTTCCACTGCATATGTCCTGTGAAAACAAGCTCTCTGTTTTTTTCACTCCATATAAGGTTTTCGTTTATGTTTTTGGCCCCTGTTTGAGTCACACATCAAGCTTGCGTGCTCTCATAAAAAAGAAAAACCCACATCATGTTGTTAAACGCACAGTTCTTCTGGTTAAAAAACCCCCATAAGACTTTTCTCAATAAAGGGCAACTGCTGAGCCATAGTGAGGCGATAAGATTGGTTTCATCAAAGACACGCATGTATGTTATCAAAATACAGTTTAACAAAGTCACTGTGGGTAATCTGACATATTTCATCAGCTGGGATGAATTCTAAAGACACGGGCAAGATGGCTCAAACACACACACACACACACACACACACAACCAAATGTCCTGTGGGACACACCTTGATGTATCCCCAGGACACAGAGAACAGGTAGTTGGCCTCAGGCATGATGCTGAGCTGTGCTGAGCCCCTGGCGCTCCCCAGCAGAAGCCCTGTATGCTCCTCTCTGAGTGGACCCCCAAGGCTGAGCTCAGCCCTGCAGCCTGAAGCACGAGGCGTCAGCAAATTGCTCCAACGGTCGACTACCGTTAAAAAACCCCCAGCTGAGCCCTCTAGAGAGGGGCTGTAACAAACCCCTACATCTCCAGCCAAACACGCCTCCTCATAGTGTCACCCCCCTTATCCCCATGTTCAGAAAGCGATCACAATCCGATGCTGGGAATGATGGAATCCCCCTGGCTCCAATCAATATTTCCTTCTCTTCTTTTGTCTCTGCGTTTCTCTTGTTCGTGCTGCCTCCTTCCCCCTCTCTAAATCTCGCTCTCTAGGTCTGGGGTAAATCCAGCGTTCCCGAGCCCAGTTTGGGAAGCAAAGGCACGCTCAAAGAGCGGGAGAAAAGGAAAAGGAGGGATGGAGGAAGACAGAGAGGAGGGGAGGGCTCCAATCATCTCCTGTGGTAGACAGGCTGGTGGAATCTCTCGCTCTTTCTCTGCCTCCCACCCTCCAACACTGAATCATGCACGGCACTGCAGAGAACAGGAGTTTGGAGAATCCTACCCACATCTCTCCCCTCCACTCTCTCTTTCTCTCCCCTTCCTTTCTTACTGCTCCCCTTGCTCAGTAATGCAGAACAGGTCCGCTGTACACTGCGCAATGTGACGCTTCAAAGCACCAGGGTGTTTATCACAAGGGTGATGAGACTACTTTGAGTGCATACTTTTTATGCACAACCTAAGCTCCTGTATACTGTATAAATCCTTAGCCCTTGCAGCATGTATTAAATTTTGACTTGGGGTACATACTTCAGAAATATCAGTTTTTCTAAGATTTTTTCACAATGTTTTTCTTTTGCCTCACTGCAGCAATTTTATGTATCAGGAGGAGACAATTGGAGAGGAGGCAGACAGATGAGTTCAGTCTGCAGCCCACCAGTGTACAACCAATTGCACGACAACCTGAACGCCATGGCAACAGAGTCACATGGCCCACTCAGCTGTTCTCATGGTGGTCCCCCCTTGAAACACTGAATCACACCATACACACACACAGGGGATCCACACAGCAATAGGCTACTCAATGCAGAAACACAAACACTTCAGTAGACAATGTAAACGGAATGCTAACTGATAGTGTTGGTAACTCATGCCAAATCAGGATGGACCAGGTGTTTTAAAACAAGTTTGTCTGTTTCTTGAAATGCAAAACAATTATGATAATATCCCATGTGGAAAAGATCAATCATGGGATTTTTTCTGCCTTTTATTTCTCACATTTTGTCTTACTGAAGCAGCCGTTTTGGTCTCTGCAGCTGTCTAATAGCTGTCAAGCAGACAGAAAGCCTCTACTTGACAAAACCGCCAACTCCTAGAGACAGTCAATAAAAATCAAAGAGAGCTCATAAAGACAGAAATTTGAGCCTGGAATCAGTCGAGTTCATCCCATTAAACTGATCTTGTAATTCATCCTTCAAAGCATGAGAACAATGAGAATTGTGTGACCTCGAAGAAATGAGTCCAATACAAAGCCACATTTTACTGTGTGTTTTTCCCTCAGGTCATATTGATTTTGGTTCGGTCATATTACTCAATACACTCAACTCAAACGATGCCAAACAATTCCGTTACACACTCAGACCAAACCCTTGTAATCTGTAATCCAGAGATGTTTCACATTAAGCGCCAGAACAACTTGTGGGTAATTCTGAGAAATGAGAAGTACTGCAAGATAGAGTTTGCATCTGCAAAGTAAGTGCATGATACCTGGAGTCATGGTCACTCAACATTAGATCAAAGTCAAAACACAAAATAGTTTAAAACTCAGTTCTTGTTAAAACTGAAATAATAAGCGAAATGATTTTTAGCACGAGAAACTTCTGTCTTGAACATAAACCTTCAATGAATCCTTCAACAGAAAATCCCCAATGCCATAAAAAAAGTTCAAACTAAATACATAATGTAATTTAAGTGTTTTACTACAACAATTTAATTTCTACAAATAAAAACAAACAAGTCAATTCTTGGTTATATGCACATATCATGGCAGAACACAATATACTCCACAATATAGTCCCTCCAAAACAAACTCACCTTTTTACTCTTTGTAAGCAACCCAAAGTTCTTCTGTTTTTCAGAACAATACAGTCCCATTGTGATTTCAGAAAACCAAACACAGCCGCGATAAAATCCTGTAAAGTTCTACACGCAGTACTTCTGCTCTGTCTGTCTCAGACTGTGGCTGCTTCCTTTCTTTGCTCTTGTGGCGTCAGACAGGAAACATATAGTGATTAATATAGTGACTGGCCTACACAGTCTCCCAGAGCTCAAGCTCCTCCCCCATCACAGGCCCGTGCATGTGTCACAACCTACTTCCCTGTTCTTTTTTGATAGTATGCCTTTTGGTGAGGTCATTTACGGGTAGATATCCTTCCTGCTAACATAGCTCAGATTGAAGTACCTGGGCAAGTGCTGGTAAATCCTAGGCAAACAAGTTCAGCAGGCACTCATTCCATATACTGTACAGACTGACAGAAAAATATGAAACGGAAGTACAGCGTGTACATCTTTGAACAATCAGTACTTAAAATTGACACAGTCCGTCAATCATGCAGTCTGACAATGAACTGCAAGAAAATTGTTTTTATGAGCTGACAAAGCCCACACTAAGCCACTATTACCTCAGGCCTGCACGTGGCTGTTTACAGTGTCAACATACAGTGCACCGTACCTAATGATTTTCATTCAGTTGCATCAGAAATACACGTTTCGTTGAAACCGATGAACTAAAGTGAGGATAAAGGTGTTTCACTGAGAAAATATTTTCTACATATGTTGCTCTCTTATTTTCCGTGACGAATACAATTACTGTAGGTACTATATAATCACTACTGCAGCTTGTCTCATCCCCTTACCACCCTTTCAGTCAAATGAAATCATCACACTATAATTTAATGCCCATTACTCCTGCTAAAGCTACACAGACCCACCACTACATCTGTTTCAATAATTTTGTCAGTTTTTCCCCTCTGAAGATGGCGGCGCTTCAAAGCTGAAGTGACCACACGTGAGTTAAAGTTTCCGACTTGCTTGTGCTCCGCTCAGGGCTCGCTCGCACGCTAACCCGCAGAGCACGGTTCTGCTAACTGGATTCAGATGGCAGTGTTTGTGCAAGGCCGTTACTACCATCCGAATGGAAGTGTGGCGAGGCTAATGATAGTGAGGGGTGGGGTAGCAGCTCCCCGTTCTGAGGTCACAGCGACCGGGCCGGCGGTCAGCAGGGTGTGTGGTCCTGTATCCCTGGCTACACCTGTGCCCTTGGACACGGAAACTGGAGACACCCCTGGTTTGATCGTGGCTGAGCAACATTCTCTGTTACAACTTCTGTGGTTCAAAAGAGAAATGGTCAAAGCATCACGTCATGCGATGCTTGGTCGGAGCTAAAACCTCCACATGATGCACAAATTGGATGGACGCAAGGTCTGAAATATCTGTGTGAATTTACTGACACATTGCTATAATGCACTCCTGTAAAAACACATCCTGTATTATTGGTAAATATAAATTTTAGAATCATAAACCCTTCACCTGCACCCTTTAAAAAACACAGAATTGGTCAACAATGCAAGCAGTGGCATTGGGCAATATTGGAAGAACTCTGACTCATTATGAATTGTTTGTGTTCAGCACAGCTGAGTGCCTGCAGGGCCTCGTGTTCATTGTCTTGGCAGTCCCAGTGACGTAGATATCTGTAAAGACTCAACCAGGCTGACTAGTAAAGCACCGCTATTGTAGTCTGGAAATCAGGGAGCAGAAAGATGAGGGCAGCGCAGCCACCAGGAAATAAAGAGACAGGAAGCTGGTGTCACGGTCACATTCACCCATCACAGTCTGAAACCTCCCAATCCAGACCTCAGTACCGCCATGTATAGAATACTGTAGGAAATGGACAACGCCACCCTGTGTGTTTATAATCTGCGGCCGCCAAACAGTCTCCTGTCTGTGTGGGGGCTCAGTAATACTGTGTACGGTAATACGGCATGAGCTTTGGACAAGCGATGGCATTTTTAAATACGCAAAGAACACATTCTGTGTATCACAGGAAAGGGAAGTAATTATTCCTGTGTATTTGTAAAGTTACAGCAAAAACTCTAAAAAAAAGAAACTAACAAAAAAACTACAACTAATAGTAGTTGAGAATGTATTATGTCAGTAAGTTTGTATGTTTGTAAAAGATCTAACACACAAAACAGACAAGAATGTTCTCAATGGGTACATTTTAATTTTAAGATATTTAATATTTCAGTAGTAATGTTAGATTGGCTGGGAAAATGTGATTACACTGTTCAAGTCTTATTCCACTAATTCATTTATAGTGAAAATAAAAACTGTGGCATCAGAGAGTGGCACAACTAAGATGACTGACAGTATGATAGTCTTACGACTGAGTTATGTCATACCTGGCAGACACTGGTTAGGATAGCTACTATTGGGAAGTTATTTTTTTTCATAATCATTCTAAACTGCATGATGTGATCATTGTTTGCTTTTTTTGAATTGCAACATTTGTTGGAATATTTTGTTTGCACATCTGTCGGAGTCAGTTCCAGACATCGGTGTGACCACGTCATGGATCCATGGTCCGTTTATTCCGAGAAAAGAGGACCACCTAGCACCTCCTCCTATACATGTTCACTGACTCCTTGCACACATTAATGCCAATAAACTATCTGCACCCATTTCTTCAAATTTTGAAAAGTAATACAAGATAATGAATTTGAATGAATGTGATGCTCACTTTCCCCGTTTTAAATGTTTTTCAGTATCAAGCTATGCTCAGGCAAATGTGTTGTCTTGTAAAGATATAATCTCAAATAATACAGTGCCAACATCCACACCACATTAAAGAGAAAGATACGTCCATTTGCTTATATTGCATGTGTATGTATGATGGCCCAGCCTGAATGGCTAACAAGTTCAGTGGTTGATGAGATTACACGTGGCTTGAATAATGTGAAGTAAAATCAAACAGAGTGAAACAGGATTCCTTCCTCTTGCATGACCCAGGGATGAAACCAGACGTGCACATGTGGCAAGTACGCACACTTAACTGAGAGAACATGAAAGGAAATCACAAATTGTACTAAATAAAGACTCTAAATGATTGTAGCTCCTCCGTGTCTTGTAATCCCTGTGACAGGAACCTGTCCATCAGCTGCACGTGGGAATTAGACACACCTGTGTACAAATACCATCTACCATTGGAACATTGCTGCAGCACCATGTGCAGCAATGTTCCAAGCACAGAAACACACACACCTAAAACCAATACCACTACGACAACAGGCAACAAAGGTATGCAGAGATGGGATACACTTGGCAGTTATCTCTACCACAGAACGGCTGTTAATTGGAAGGACGCCAATCTGGCAAAACTCCATTCAAATTAAAACACACCTTCCATACACTATCAGACTGCTATGCTACCAATTTCAGAAGGGTACATGGCAAAAAAAGCCTTTATGACATCATAAAGCTTCAGTTTTGCAATCAAATTACAGAGCAACACCCACCACGTCAACAGTGTCTACCAAACACACAAATAATGAGTTTTCAGTGCTGTAAAACTACTGATGGGGATGAATCTGTGTTTTTTTAAATGAGAGGTCTTTGCTGTAACCATTGGTTAATTGTGGGTTGTGATACGTGATTCATTGGCACTGTGCCGTCCTCCTGGGCGGGTCTTATGGTTCTCATTTTGCTGATGACCATAGCATGCAGTGTCACAGCCACCAGCTCCATTAGACACTTTGGAGAAGTGAGTAACATTCTACAGTGTGTATAAATATAAGACCCTTGCTTCTCCCTGTCCCTTGTCTAATCCACCTCTCAAGTGTCAAAACTATGAAAATAAAATATTTGTTTGTTTTTGAGAATATTAATAAATGTATCTTGCATAAAAATCAGCTTGACTCGGGCATTTTCATCCATAATACTGTATGTGCGAATCACATGCAACAGAGGATGGACAAATTTTAAATGATGTTGACCATTTCAGTCAAAAAACACCATGAGTTACCAAATTTTGCAAATATATACATTCCTAAACAGGGTTAATGGTCCTACCTTATTCGAGGCCATGTCGCTTACAGAGCGGTAGGTCTGGATGGTCTCCAACTGGTCCAGACACCAGTCCAGCTCCTCAATGGTCTCCACAGCCAGCTTCTGGTAGGACTCATCTGCCAACAGACACATGGACACATAATCAGGACCCAGAGGATCCATGTCCATAGAAGAGCCCCCTGACACCATGCGTGCCGGTCCAATGGTTCCAGATCGCAAAGAGGATTGCCCAGCAGGACATCCAGGAGAAACAGAGGACGAGGGAGAGGTGTGCATGCAGAGCTCCTTCATCTTGTCACGGTTCGCCAGCTCAGAAAGTTCAGGGAACTCATACTCTCAGACAAACTCAGACTGGAGTAACTGTTAGCAGAGTATCTCCTTCTGAAGCCCTGTCTCTCTGTTGTCTGTACCTCACTCTCATGGTCTCTCCAATCCCCCTCCTACACTGTCTCATTCCCCCACCCTCTCGCGCTCTCTCTCTCTCTCTCTCTCCCACTCGTTCACTCTGTTGTACTGTTGATGAACCAGTGGTCCCCCTATGTTCAAAAACACATGTAGGCACACGCAAAATATGCACCCCTACCTACATGCACAACTGGCTTGATTTTGGAAAAACAGACCCACTGGGAACTTCTTTCATTCAATCTTCTCCCATGATGTTTTTTTGTACACCAACAGACCAAACAGTCATCAGCCAGAGCATGAAGAGTTTGAGTCTGAGACAGTGTGCAGGTGATGATGACTATAACTAAGAGAAGAAATGACAGATAAAAGCCTTGCATGTGGGGAGGTTAAGAGACAGACGTTCTGCAATCTCTTTTTTCATTTGGCAAACAACTGATTGTAACTGCTTCAACTCTCCACAATTGTCACCCTCTGACGTTCTCCAAACATCACTTCCTTTCTGAAACATATAGACCACTTCAAGGTTGTGCTTTACAGAACCTTTGCAGCTCACATTCCACCGCAATACTGCACAAACTGGCTCTCTCCTCTCTGAACCTCTCTGAGGGAGAAGAGAGAAGGGAAAAAAACTCAAACACCAAACTCTGTGTTTGCATAAGCAACACGAGAGGCAAACTTTGACTCCCTGAATTTGAAGGGGGGCTCGGGGGGAGTCCAGACCAGGGTCTTACTGTGTGCCAAAGAAACCAAAGCACTTCCTTTTTGGCTCTGAACTCCCACAAAACATGGAGCGGAATTACTCAATGGTGGAGTGACTGCTGAAGGCAATCATGGCTGTCAGCTTGACGAAATAGGTCTGAAATAGGTTAAACGTTATGATAGGCAAACGAGGTCTGCCAGAAATATAGAGATTTTTAAGGAACACACGGGTATGCAGACATCACAGGGAGACCGCGTTGATTTAACACATCTTTGCCTGTTGGGATCTAACATTGAACCCATCTGTATCTCCCCACCTTCCTTTTTTCTATGGAAAACACTGATCTCTACTTCATAGGGCTTCACACATGGAAGAAATTTAGCCCATATGCTTAGCACAACAGGACAGCCAGCGTGCTGCTCCCCAATTTACGTCAATATAGTGGATCAAAGCACTTCAAAGCACAGTGATGCCATACAGACTCTGAACCACTGGTGTCCAACAAAAAACTTCAGTGAAAACCTTGAGCAATATCTGAGCATATAAGATCTGCTCCACATCAAATCACAAAAAAAGAGAGAGCTTGCAACTCTGTGGTTTAGCCACATTTTTGGACATCATATGACAAGTCTCTCACATTACCAAAGTACCAGTCTGCATAAAGCCAATCAAGTTCTGTTAGTTTGAGGTTTGAGTTCTAGGTTTGGAGAACTCAAAGAACTCCTGACTCTTGGAGGCCAAGCTTCATAGCTCAAACTATTCACACCAACCACTGGAATCCTTTTCACGTAAAAGTCAGTGACACAGAGCAGCAAGTACAATATCAAAGCAGCGCATGCACAAAGCGGTGGGCTGTTGAAAGTGGGTATGCACCAACATGCGGCTGCTTTGAGCCATAGGGGCAGGAGACGGAGCCAAGAAGGTGTGACCACATCCTGCCCCTGTTCCTTCCAATGAGGATATATAGAGACATTAGATGTTTTCAAAGGCCAGGCAGAAAACATCAAACGCTTGGCTCGTCAACACTACCGGCATAACTGGGATTCAATTCATTTTAAAGAGGGTGGCTCGACTCTCTGGGAGTAAGACACAGAGTGCAGAACAGGGTTTAGTGGGTTTGGTCTCTGTAGATCAAATGTCTCAAACTGTGTGCCACTGAGAGCAGAGAGTTTTCAAATTTTAGCCCACATCTTCGCTAACTTGGCTAAATTGGAAATCACACCCGAAACTCTCTGTTATAAACTGTTTAAGCAAGGCCAAAAACCAGAGCTTTTCAAAAGATGCTCACCAGAATGGGAAAACCTGAATATTCAGGAGTGACAGTTTATTCTGATTGATCAAAACCGAGTTTCTCTAAAATTATCAAGTACACTTACAGGTAGTGGTTTCACACCTCCCATTAAATGCTAGAGTTGTCGTCATTTCAATGGTAATTGATGTGGTAATAGTTAAGGATGCTGTTACATAAGACTGTATAGTATCACGTACTGTCCGTGACGTTGGCAAGAAAATAGAAACAGCTCCCAACACAAGACTTCACATGTTCACGTGGACTTGCCTATTTACTTACTTACTTGGCTATTATAAGCTGCGATCATATCACTTTTATACACACACTGTTTTTTGATAAAGGGAAACAACTGATAGTGAAATAACTGATAATGGGGAATTGGTGTGAAAAGGAAGTGGTTTATCTGCTCAAATCAACCACAGCACACCCTGCACACTGAGACTTTCATTTCAAAAGGTTAGAGATGAGTGAACCACCTTCACCGTTAGAGAGATACAGACGGGTACATAAACGCACAGAGAGACAGAGAGATCGGGATAAAGAGAAGGACTAGCTGAGGCCACCGAATCTATGATTGATGTCAGCTGATAATGAATGGAACCCTAAATGGGTTGTAGACATTTAACAATGTCACCAGTTAAAGACGGTGTGACGCACTCAGTCTGAAAACCTGCTCCAAGACAGAGTGCGACGTACTTTTCCAGACTGAAAGACTGTTTTTTCAGCTTGATTTTTTTCAGTTTCTCCACTCAGTCTTAATGCTTTGGCCATATGCTGGCGGCTGCTGTAAGGACAACAGACCTCAGTGTGCACAGACCCCGATTGCCTCCCCTCTCTCTCTCTCTTCCTTTTCCCTCCATCGCTCTCCTCTACAGTGCCACAAACCAGCCTCTGTGAGAGCCATCAACTGCACTAACGACCAGGGCAGGGCTTGGGTACCCCCCAAACATCCCTACCTCCACACTGGCCAGAGACACCTTCCGTTCAGATCTACAGAACCTCACACTGCACCCTTCTGTGCTCTCACCCACCTCGAGGCTGTTTCATTCGCTGTCGAGTTGAGTTTGCCTAACTGAGCTATCTCCTCTCATACGCAACAGACTGATCAGCAATGCCACTGGTTTCAGTTTGACCATTTCTTGAAAATATCAGATTTCTTTGCATTTGGGTGACTCAAAATTTATTTGACTAATAAGGCTCATTTCATCATTATGCGGCCAATTATAACAGACAGGCTAGTCAAAAAGGCTTGAGTCATCAACACCTGTAGGAGTGTAAACAGCGTTGGGTTTCAGCATGTACGCAAACACATTCCTTCTCTTTACTTCACCACATGATGAAGGAGAAAGCGCAGTTTGACACTCATACGTGTACACACTCGTGGTGTTTGTGTTGGTCCTCACACTGCAAACGAAGCCGAAACAGGCAGGGAAGCTGGGCACAATGAATCACCTTTGTGTCACCTTCCCCTCCCACCCCCAACACCGATGTGCGTCAATTTCTTCAGAAACAGACAGAGTCACGTGAACCAGCAGGGACACGAAGAGAAAATTAAAGAAAGAGGGGATAGAGGAAAGCTTTGAAAAAGGCAAATAGTAACAGAGATAGAGAAAAGAAAACAGCACCACCTGATCAGGTTGGACTGTGGGAATCTCTTCACGTGGACAAGTAGCTCATTTCTTATTCACACACCCAAAGGTAAAATACACCAATACACACTGGATTTTACGAGTGACTTGCCTTTAGTCAACTTCACACTATTTGCTCTTTAATTGGCCTAAACAAAAGCACACATCATTTGCGTCATGCCTATTGCAATTGTGCAGGTTTTTAAATCCAGAACGCATAAACTAGATTTTTTTACGATGATTCAGTTCTCCACATTTCCAAAGGTTTCGAAAGGCCAAGGTTTTCAAAAAACAGAATGAATCAACTTGAAAAAACAGAAAACTTGAGTGTATAGTTAGATGCATCCGTGTTCTCTTAATAAAAAATGTCACTATCCTGCACTATCCATCTGGTTTTTGAAGATGATTCCTCTCTACATCCATAACAAAAACTGGAACATAAAAATAAAGTAAATAAACTGTTAGAAAGCATGTTTTGTATTTCACCTGGGTTGTGCAGATTTAAATAATGAATTGAAATAATAAAACTGATTGTAGTCCATTTGGATTATACGCTGACTGAAAAACTGCTGCAAACTAATGAATTGCTCCATTGTAGAGTTATCAAAGTTGTTCTGTGGTTAACCACAAATAATAAAAAAATAAATAAAAAAATAAACACATTTTAATAATGTCCAAATTTGAAAAAATGAACATGTACATCAATATTAATTTAAACAAATATTTCTGTACCATTTAATTGCATTTAACATTTTCCTACTATTGGTGCTAAAACCGGTCACATGTAGCTTTTTTAACTTTATAAGCACTTGAATGCTATATAATTTTTTCCTTATAAGGCTCGAAATCTATTGCCCCATCAGAAAAACATCCCCTACAATGCCAGTAATCAAGTTAAATATGCAGTAGAGTTTAATTTCATTGCTAATTAAAATAGCTGTCAAAGCCATTGGATGAAATTTGTCATAATGACCGGATGAGTTCACAGGAGCAGTACAGGGAACTTCTGGTGTCCACCCTGAAACCATGCTATCACTCTTTGTCTTCCAGTTCTCTCTGTCCTAGACTACCATGGCTGCACATAACGTTACTTCGTACCTTATAATTATTATCTATTCTCTTCGACCTATCAAAACAAAATGTTTCAACAGCTTTAAAAACACACACCCATCAAGGCCTGTTTGACAGCTTCTTCACAATGCACCATGGAGCTGTGTTGGCATGGGCCAGCTTGAGGGAAGGGCTGCAGGGAGGTTTATGACTCTGCTGACGTCAATGAAATAATTCAAATACTTAACCAGGCTGCACGCTTCCAGCTCTCCGGATCCTCTACTCTGGATGGTAGAGTGGAAATCCTGACATGGAATCCTGCTGCAAATGGAAGAGTAACCACAACAAGCAAGAGTGGAGGGGACTGCCAAGCGGCAGACTGACGTTGGCTTTATTCTGGTTACTGTGTGTGGTCATCCATCTATCACAGTACCTCTATCATTGTTTTTATGTCATTTGTTTAGTTATAAAAAAACAAAACAACAGATAGATATATTAAGATACAAAATATTTAGTCTGCCATTCAGCCACGCATGTAATGTTATAGTGGATATACAGTATAGCACTGGTCAAAAGTCTTGGTCCCCCCCTCCTATCAAACCTGGTGTAATGGACCTTTTTCCCAGCAGTCATTCTGACAGTAATTAGTGATGACAGTAGGACAAATACAGGTGTTATCAGTGACATTAATTAGGGTTCCATTCCATTTAGGTTGAAGAGAGCCTGGTTCCTGCTATTGATCAAGTGAAAAGGGAGGTCACACCAAATCCTTGACACTTTAGCCTGTAGAAGCTGTTCTTTTCTGATTTTTAATACTGCAGACACATTTCCTGTATTTTCTGGTTGTATTCTGATAAAGATATAGATAGCATTGCTAAAACAACAAATATAATGGTGGACTGAGACTTCTGCACAGTACTGTAAGCATACACTAAACAGTGAATCAGTGAACTAAAAAACTTTTCTAATTTTTTAATTTTTTTTTAATTGCTTCCCGTACTGCCAAAATTTTGTTTTGATTTTTTTTTTTGTGATCACTTTGCCACCTGGTGGGTTTAGCATTTAATTCCAAATTGCTACTATGTGCTCATACATAGTTGGAATCAGGTGTAATACTGGCATTGCAGCAAGTCATGATGAAGAGATATCTGCAGTTTTCTGCTTCAACTTCTGCCCTAACTTAAGGCTTCAGCTGAACCCAGGTGACGCAAGGAACCATTCTTCCTTTATTCCAGGAACATGTAGGTTAGAACCACCAAAGACAGAAAAGGACTTGAGTGTGGATCAGTCAGACAGTGACGAATGTAACGTTAATTCCGTCTAAAACCTTTACAAACTTGCCTTATTAGAGAGTGGTGCACATAAACCTCTACAGGTACACTGTGCACACAGACAAGAAATATTTGAAGGCTGCTGCACACACTGTTGCGCTAACGAAAATTCCGCTTTTGTTATGTCACAATGATGCTGCTGCTTGATAACCACATGCTATTCTTCCTCCTTATGCTGCCAGTACATAGTGCACTCTCATTATTGCGCATTCACGACCTGTTTACAAAATGAGACAAAGTAGAAATGAGTAATGTTTATTGTAAGGCCAACACCCTGTATATTTTACGCACAAAGTTACGTGCATGTGTTGTCTCAAGACACAGAATGTTACAATATAGCAGGAAGTCTGAATTAATCAATTTTCGACAGTCATAGATCCATATGTACAAGCCTGCTGAGCGGAAAACACAGCCCACAGTGAGAGGTTTACATGGAATTCACATGTCAACAAGATCTCAGGGACGGTGAATGACAACAATGGGGACAACAGACACACCTGATGACAAGACCGTTGCCTACGTGATGTCTTTCATGTTTTGGCCCCAGACGCTCTTATCGTCTATCATTGACAGCCAAAGTGCTTTTTCTTCAAAAATTAAACTGTAATGATCTGATCAGCTCATCTGTTTGTAGAGTATGACTGTGTATTATTTATTTTCATTATTACTATTATTATGAATGCAAATCTCAAAATCTTAATTTCTCTTTATTCCTATGGTGGACCACACCGCCTGCAAACAAAGGGACCGTTTGATGTCACTTCTACTAAGCAACTAATCTAAAGGCCAAGTAACTGTGACACTCACTCCAAGAACATTGTGGTAACTGTTACGGATTAATCATTGATCCTTGACAGCCCGAGACGTCATGATCAAGCAATTTCTCAGAAGCCCTTTTCAAGAAGTCTAATAAAGAATAAAGAGAAAATGTTTTAATTTGAATGAGTCAGGGATGAAAACGCCTTTTTGTTGCCTGCCTGGCTCAAAGGGCTGGCTGAAATGTAAGATAATGTGTGAGCAGTAAACTCACGTGCAGAAAACCAAAATCCCCTCACGTTACGACAGTAAGAATTTAACAAGGTAAACAGCCTGCAGTGACGCATTTGAAACCGAGCTGATTTTGGTCCAACCCCACCCCACCTGACTCAGCCCACATTTATGTTCTTTATTTCATTCAATTTTAGCCTTTTTTTTCCTCCTCTCATATCGGATGGGATTAAAAAGTTCAGAAACGGTGACATCTCTTCCTGACCTTTGGTGTGTTTTTCTCTTTCCTATCTCACTCCCTGCACGCACTGGCAGCAATCTTTCACTCTCTCATGAAACTCGGCATCAACTCGAACCTCTTTCGTTCTCCAACCTCACCCCTCCCTTCAGCAACAACTCATCCTGGTACTTTACACCGCAAGGCACAAATGACCCAATTCTGATGTTTTGCTAACATTTAGCACATGTCTCATGCATGCACTGTGAACACGTGAAGAGAGCAAAAGCAAATTTGTAATTTTCATCAAAGCATAGGGAGCAGAATTCTCTTCCTAATTCTGACTCCAACATCATAAAATGCGACACTAGACTAGTTTGTCTGCATAAGAATGATGTTTCAGGTTGTGAAGTTGGTAAAGGCAAAAAAACAGCCCTGGCATAAATCACAATACATCTGATTTCTATCACCATGGCAAGTTAAATGCAAATAAAGGCTACGATGAAGTCTTTGTGGACCTTTAATAGTGCTTCCTTCAGCAAAAGCTTGAATAATTGTGCCATTTGAGGCCATTGCCCTGTTCTCTCTGTCTAAGAAACTAAACCCATGTGTAAGCATGCAGGTTGTTTCAGGTTGAAACTGTAAATACGGGCACCGGATATTTGATGAAAAAAAAAGAAAAAAAGATGTAAAGATTGGCAAAAATTGTACTTAGGCATCAACACCTGTTGGTGTAAAAGTACCCTCATAAATCTTAGTCATCTAGGTTGAGATCATACCTAAAAGATGCGATGATTTTTCCACTATGATGCTGCTCACCAACAATGGGAATGCAGCCTCACTGAAAACACAGATGCAAAACAGGAAAAATCTGTTCTCCTTTTCCGCTCAATGAAATTCGAATGAGTTGCCGAACATGGGATTGAAAGCAGCTCAGGGAGGATGTGAGGCCATCATTGCGTGTGATATTGTTTATTGTTTTAAGCTTTCAAATGCCTGAACAATTACCATTATTCAGTGACAGGTGCAGTGTATGTATGTTCCTGTAGGTACAGAAGACAACGATAAACGTAGAGGACAAAAGTAGAAGACTTCTCACAGAGAGCAACTTTCTTTCGCTTTTCGCCCTATTTTTTCAATGTGTCATGCTAAACGCCAAATAAAATAATATGAAGGTTCCACATCAGTGTGGATGTTAAGGTTAAAGTTTAGGTTTTTGAGAAATCTGTAGGACAAAGAACATTATAAGACTTGGAGACCCTTTTTTGTATTTTTTCCTGCAGGGAGACTCTCCCAGAGCCCATCTGTGCTCATAGGAAGTAGAGAGCACCCGCGTGCAGGCCATATTGACGTCAATCGCGCTTGAAGAACCAGTGCAGCAGGAACTAATCTTCCCCCTCTGCCTCCCCCTTTCTTACCCCATCCTTCCACCCTTCTCATCTACCTGATATCAATCAGACCCATCAAAGATCTCTTGTCTTCCTCTTGCTGTTTTCTCACACTCTTTTTTCACAACACGTTTCGTCATTGCATGTGGGTTTTGGTGTTGTTGACGAGTCTTCATTTCCTGAATTGATAACGGCAGGATTACAGTTTTATTTGCAGATTTTGGAGGTTCAAAGATGAATGTGTGTGCAGCCAGTGTAAACATATTTGATTCGCCCACATGGGAATTTTGATAATGAATTACAGTTGTACTAAACTGTAAAAAAGGAAAATTATTGATGGGCTATTGTGGGATACATATAGCAGATATTTTAATTGAGGCTGGTGACTTAACTTGCAATATTAAGAAAAACATATTAAATATTCCTAGATCTATTGCTGGACCTGGATCAGAACCATAATTGAATGGGTTTTTCCCTGGACTTGGCCCAGCTTTCCAATAGGTTTTATCAGTATTATTCATAGGTTTTTTTGCAATCTTTCCGACATGTTTTTTCAAATGAAACTAGTTCAAACATAACCTCCTTGGCAGAGGTAATAAATGTTCTGGAAGACCTGCAAGTAAAATTCCTGGCTTTCATTTATGGGATTGTAATTGAGGATGTTTTGAGAACATTACAAACATATAAAATCAAATCAATTTTCCTAATTTTCTGTGCATTATATATTAAAAAAATTGTAACCAACAATTTGGTGTCTCTAGTTTTTGTTTATTTTATGGTTTTCAAATACCTGACTTGCAAGTTGCCAGGCCCATATGGAATATTGGAAAATAGTGGCCAGTCCACATTTATTTTGCACCATTACATGAGAGTTTCTGTTGCTATATTTGTAGTATAATCTTTACTAAAGCAAAATGATGACATTTGGCTAGATGATAAATGTGAATTGTTACAACATTTCAGGGTCTTCCAGTTGTATTTGCTGTCACGTCAGTGCAGCCGTTAGCAGTGGCACTCACCTGACAAACAAACCCTGGTAACCGGAGGGTGATTTGCAGCAGGAGACCTCCTAAAAGCAGAGAAAAACAAATCAGAGGCCTTGCAGGTGCATCTAAAGGCACCGTGTGACACTGTCATATGGCTTCACTGTTATCATAATGCTAAGTTCAAGCAGATGCTACTTCAGCTGTCTGAGCTCAATGATCAGGTATTTAGGATGTGACAAGTGTAGTTTTGGCCCAGGGTGACATTTCTGTTTGAGTTCATAACAACTGCACGTCACTGCTCCAATTCAGAGACGCATGAATCATGCTTCAAAAGCATGATTCATGCGTCGTCTGTTGTTTGCACTGCAGCAAAATATTTAATTGCTTAAATTATTTAATTGCTTCCCGTACTGCCAAAATTTTGTTTTGATTTTTTTTTTTGTGATCACTTTGCCACCTGGTGGGTTTAGCATTTAATTCCAAATTGCTACTATGTGCTCATACATAGTTGGAATCAGGTGTAATAGTGGCATTGCAGCAAGTTATGATGAAGAGATATCTATGGTTTTCTGCTTCAACTTCTGCCCTAACTTAAGGCTTCAGCTGAACCCAGGTGACGCAAGGAACCATTCTTCCTTTATTGCAAAAAAAAAGAAATTACACTATCAAGGAAATTAAAATAATCTCCTTCCTGGACATCATACATACACTTGTCTTGCCTTGTCTTGCCTCCTTGCACTGCCATGTAGCACTGCCTCGAAGCAACTTGGTCCTTTGGACTGGAACCTGAACCTTGTGGCGCTTATTGTCGTTGTATTTACTGCACAGATCTTTGCTTGTGTTGTTATAATTCTCATATGTACGTCACTTTGGATAAAAGCGTTGCTAAATGCAAATTGTAATTGTAATTGTAATTCCTGGAAGGTTTAAATTACTTTAATTGTAATTGCAGCAATTGCTCAAGTGTGTGAAAGAAATGTTTTTCTATGCATTGGCGCCCCCAAGTGGTGCAAATGGCAACTTTAATAGACCTGATATTGCTACAAACTTTGCGCTGAAGATTTTTGGAAAGGTTTTGAGAAATTCTTTGTGATTTACCGGAGGACATCAGGTTGTCTACATTAAAAAAAGGAACAAATAAGAAGATATGTAGAAAATAATGAGATAGCTTACTTATTGGATGTACATTGCACATTTGTCAATGTGGTAAAGTTGTTCCTGACAGTCCGAAGGCTTGCCAGCACCTAAAAGCAAAAAAAAAATAATTCTATAATAGGAACTGTAAAAATGGTTCCGTGACCCTCCAAGGAATATTTTTCCCACATGTGATTTATTTTGTCATTTCCTCCTTGAACATGGTGCATCCATTTCTACCCCAACCACCATTCATGCATTTTAACTTGTACACCCTGCATATCTTAAAACGCACCTTTGGGATAGGAAACACTTAGAAAAGCAGGAAAGTTAGACTGTGAAACTCATAGACTAGAATATTGCAACCAGTAGGCGTGAGTATCCATCTGCCACAGAAAGAAGATACTCATCATATGACACTGAAATTGTTAAGACGTACTTACAGCACTTTGTGCGTTAGCATTACATTACTAATCAACATCATCATCTGAGTTTTGCCTTGACCGCATAAATTTCATTTGATGAGTCTTTGAAAGGTCAAACCCTTTGCCATGCTGAATGATAATGGCTGATAATATTAATAAATATTGCCGGTAGGAACCCAAAATCACTCAGACACAGTTGGCTGGTAATAAACTGAACACACAGGGTGCTGATATCGACATTCTTTGAAGTTGATCTGATTTCATCTGATGATGATGACCAAAGACCTGATATTGCTACCAACATCATATCAACCAGAGGTTTCGTCCCACAATTATTTACTAAAATTATGCCCTACCTGGGCAAATGGCGTCACAATTAAGTCCTCTGTATGCCTAAAAAACAGAAAAAGAATTGCATTCTATTAAAAGCTTGCATAGCAAGTTTGATATCACAACATCATCTATCTATGATTACTGCAAACTCACAGTTCTCCAACAATGGAGGAGTTTCGAGACAGCGACTTAGGAGACAGTTCATAGTCACTGTCAGAGCGGTACAGGAAGGACTCCCTGCGCTGGCCATGACTTGCCAGGTTGGGATGTAAAACCAGATTTGAACCTGGGGATGCCTGGAAGTCTGAAGGACTGCAGCATAGAGACGGGCCATTCTCTGCTTCAAAGCTAGAGGAGAGGAGAACATGAACATCATCATCATCATCATCATCATCACCGGTTGCTTAAATGCTGAAAATGAGGGGTTAAGGGATTATCTCACTGTGAGCTCCTATCCTATATGAAGTAATGTTGCATTATTCATTAAATAAAAATATGAAAAGTTTTGAAAGTATGAACTATATTTCTGAATATAAAGATTAACTTAATATGTGTAATAATTGCTTTGTTTTCTGTTTTTAACACACCAACTCGCTCCATTCCGAGGTTCAACACACTCGTTCCACTTATTCAAATCTGCTATTCCAATTGTGCATTCTAGAATACTGATGTTTTGACAGATTAAAGCTTTGAAACTGAAAATAAAGCAGGTCAACCTGAAACCAGGAGCTGATGGGGAGCCAACCAATCATGTGTGCTTCAACTGAATTCAACCAAGACCAAATTCTAATTAAACATTCAAACATGGGGGAATACATCCAAATATCAACTATCGCTCCCCCCAGGATCTTTGACGATGTCACGGTAAAAAAATCACAGATGTGCAGATGGAGATAATCGGGTTGTCACCGTGGAGGAGGGGAGGACAGGATATTGTGTAACCGGATGATTGGAAATCTGAGATCAGACGGCCCAGAAGGTCAAAGTATCAATGTCCTGCAGGAACAACAGATGCTGCCAACCATGAATGAAAAGAATTAAACTTATCTCTGCAAGTCCTGATTTAGCTTACACAAGATAATATCTGGTGCCTGCAGGTTGACAGATATGAATCTATGTTCCACGATGGTTGTTTGAATAACATCAGAATTCTGCGTAATCTAGATTAACTACAGCAGAAGAAAAATAATAATAGAATTCATCCCTGCCCCACTCAAGCACATCTTTCTGTACTCAATGAGCTCCTCTGATGTATATCAGGTACAGGATTGACAGAATATCAAAAATCAACTCTAGCTGCATACATGTCTCAGTTCAACACCTCTGCCGGAGAAAACCGCATTACTGTAAGATGTACAAACAGTGATTATACACGCACGCAGAATGCTGAATGCCATTAGTGTTTCATTCTGTAACCCAAATCCAGCTTCCCACAACATGCTACCTACACTAAATTCATCTTTTAATATGACAGACACACTAAAATCCAGGATATTAGCAATGCATATTCTTGCAAAGTACCGATAGGACTCAATCTACAATGTACAAACTTGTCAAAGAACAAATGAAAAGAACACGCAGAGTATGCAGAGTTAGGCGCATACAGGGTGGCGGAATAATTAGAGTTGCAGTAGGAAAAAGAGTGCTGAAGAGTCACCTGGGAGCGGAGAGGTGTGTTCTACTGACCACTTCCTCACTGAAGTCAAAGTGTCCAAAGCTGCATCTAGGAGACCTCCAATACATTCTGCTCTCCAAAAAATGCACACAGCAGCTGCTCAGTCACATACAGAGACTAACAGGCCCACTTTGTGTCCACTGACAGGCCACATGCTGGAATAGCGTAGGCCTGGCAGACACTAAAAGGCAGATCTGGGCTGGAACATAGGGAATGGATTCACAGTCAGTCTGTTTATCTGACTGCCTGTCGCTTTTCCCTATCGCTTTAAGCACTGCAGATTAGTCAGTGCATTCATCATCCTACCCTCCCTGGACCTGGCCACCAGTCCTGGAAGGGTGTATTAGAGTATACGGAGGATCAGGGTTTATTTAAAGGTTAAATCACAACATACGAGCAAAAAAGTTCTTATTCGTCATAATACAGATAATCATGTGGACATTTATCGAAATATATTGCAAAAGAAGGTCATACAAATTGACAAAGAACAGTGGCGTGCCCCTTTCACCTTCACTTTGGTTCAAAAGCCAAATTGGAACAGATTCTTGGAGAATGAAGACAAGGTGAATTTTGCTACTGAACGTTGATAGAATGTATTTTGAAAAATATCAAGGTATCACAGAATGGCACAGTTAAAGGTTCAGTTCAGCTAGGTGAGATGGTGAGAGAAGGTTAATAATTGAGGGAAACATGAGTTGGCTGGTTGAAAGGTTTAAAACGAGAGGCAAAAAAGAGATGGAAAAACTAAATTTAAAGTCTATATCACGATAAATTGGGAAATAGAGAAAATTGGCCGTTAAATCAACAAACGTGTGTTTAAACATATTGCTCCAAATGCAAAGCAAGGACTTGATGAAAACAAAATGTGAGCTCCACTTCTCACACAAACAGACAATTGCGGAGCATCAGAAGTAGACATAAAAGACAAATGTTCATCGTGAGGTCTGATGAAGAGTCTGCATGAGAACATTTAGAGCCTCACAAGTCATAGTTTTTCACCCTCAAAGAGATGGATAGGACAGCATGACAGTATATTTTGATTGGGGAATATACTGCAATGATCACTCTATTTAAGTGTAAAAAATAGTGACTTAATCTTTAATTGTGAATACACATGGGATAATTCATGAATAACAGCTGATCTGTTAACCCTAACCATTTATGGTTAGGGCAGGCAGGACGACAGAACATTACAGCTCAGAGGAAAAACATCTGGCACCAGCTCCACTCACTCAGCTTGTACTTTTCAAAGTTTCCTCAACAGAAATTTGATGAATGATGAATATTTTCATCATTCGAACATTTCAGCACATTACAGACGTGAAGAAATTACCTACATTTTTTTAATGACCACACAAAAGGGCAAGATTTATTCAAGAAACATATTAGTCAAAATCCCCTACTCCATTCTGACCTGCAGAGGGCTGCAGATGTTATAAATTATTGACAAGTGTTTCTGTCCAGTGTTTCTTCATTTCTGAATCTCTTTGAGTAATCACTCTTCTGACCTCTGAAGTACCCTGGAGTTGGAACATGATCAGCAACCTGAAAGTAACTAAATCAATAACTTATTTCAAATCACTAAAAAGTATTGCAGTGAGTTTAAAAACAATAACAAATAAATCTGAATGCCCATTCACCAACTACTCATGACAGGAATAACAGGACAGTGACAATTAAGATGCAGAAACAACTGCATCCTGAGTGAGTGAAATTAGTTCATATTTTTCCATTAATTCATCAGTCAAATCAGCGTATAATTTCTAGCTACTATTTTACACCAATTTGTATGAGTCTTGAAACTCTATCTGAAATCCTCAATTGAGCAACAGCTCCATTATCTTACAGCATTATACACACTTCTATGTCCTCGTTTTCAAGGATCTGTTTAAAAAAAATAAATAAATAAATTGCAAGGCCTTAATGTGCTAAAATATAAATATCCATGTTCGATATTTATTACATTGTGGAAACAGAAAACCAAGCCTTCGTAGCAGTTCAGGACTGATTGGATTTTGTTACTGGATCCATGTCTGTAAGCATAAACTTTGAGCTTTGCAACTATAACAACATTTCATGGCACATTTCCTACTATATTACACTTAAAAGTAAAACAGCAAATATATTATTAATATTATTGCATCATATAAGCGCTTCAAATTTCACATTTCTCAGTACAGTGGCCTCAATTTATCCACTGCTGTATGCAGGAGAGACAAAATATTAAATATAGAGACAGTGAATTGACTTTTATTGAGATCAAGGCACAACCAGCCAACATCTCCTCTCTTTGATATCCGTTTTATGATATTGCATTGGCAGATATCTCCTTCATGAGCTGATTGCCTTCACAATTTGTCCCATCTCCAGACCTATTCCTCATAAATGGAATCCATGCTTTTTAAAAGCATTACAATAGATGGGAGAGAGAAGATGAAAGCTGCAGTGAATGAGCCAATCAATCCATGAAGAGAACCACTGTTGGCTGAACTCTAGTGGGATGAGTCATGATGGTTCAAAGAAAAATGGCGTATGAGGAAAATTGTTATTCACTGACTTTAAGAGGAAGCCATCATAAAAGTTGTGTGTTGTACATATTTTCTGCTGTTTTTGCTTGCATGGTGTAACAGCATGTTGTAGTTCCAAAGATGACATGACATTAAAAAAGTACTGTGCTGCCAAAATTATTCAGTGCACCATCTAATGGCTTACAAGTGAACAAAATTAGCATTTTTCTTCAGGGGTATAGGGCACAGAAAGCCTGCTGTTAAAATACTGAAATAAAACTAAACATTGCATTTCCAACTCCATACCCAATTTTCAATTGCCAATTTTCTAACGTCAACACTGGGAGAAAATGCCAGCAACAGACCGTTCCAAGAAACAGAAAGAAAAATCCATCCTTTTTCTAAACTGCTTAATCCTGGTCAGCGTCGCGCTGGCAATATGTTCCTGAGCCAGCCGAGAGATGTAACCGTTCTAGCATGTCCCTGGGTCTGCCTGCCCCAGTTGGATACACCTCAAAGGCGAGATGTCCAGGTGGCATCCTTACAAGATGTCTGAACCACCTCAACAGACTCCTCTCTGTGTGGAGGAGCAGCGGCTGTACACTGAGGTCCTTCCAGATCACTGCGTTCCTCACCCTGTCACAGAGAGTGAGCCCCGCCACCTTACAGAGAAAGCCCATTTTAACCACTATCTCATTATTCAAGTCACTACCCATAGCTCATGATCATAGATGAAGGTGGGAATGAAGACCGAACAGTAAACTGAGAGCTTTGCCTTGTGGTTCAGCTCCTTCTTTAACACCATGGTCCAATACAGCTTCCACATTACTACAGCCACTGCACCTAGTCAGTGATCAATCTCTGAATCCCTTGAATAAAACCATGAGATACATGACCTCCTCCATCTGGGGTAGTTGCTCTCTCCTAACCTGAAGGGGACAAGCCATCTTTTTCTGTGAGAGAACCATGGCCTCAGATTTGGAGGCGCTGATGATCATCTCGACTGCATACATACAAAGTGCTGGTGTTGCTTTTTACTGTACAGAGTTGTTATTTGTATACTAATTCTGCGGCACATTGTACTGACCTGTCAGAGTCAGGCAGTGTAATGTCGATGCGTGGCAGAGAGACGATGGGCAGACTCGTTGGTCTGCTCCTAGTCACAGCATCTTCTTCAGGTGTGAGGGAAGGGCCCCTATCCCGCTCCTTCTCTGCTTGTCGCCATGACAACGGAGGCAGCTGGAGGTTGCCAGAAAAACGACGGTGGACTCTGTACAGCTCGACTCCAAGGTTGCTGTTTGTGGAAAATTGTCCTGTTGGAGGCTCCCCATTCTCCTGACCGGCAAGAAAGTAAGAGCAATAAACAAATGTTTAGATGAGTTTAGTATCTTATGTTTCTATGCTGTAAAATATAGCATTGTTGTGAACATATACGGAAAAATAACAGCTGATATTCTTGTTGTTATCATTAACTATAAATGGTGAATGAGATTTGACTGATTAAAGAATTATTATCACACCAGTTCAGATTGTACTTAAAATAAAGTGTCAATTCAAAATTCTGAATAAAATTATAGCACTACAGTATAATACCTGTTCAGGGCAGATACTTTACACAAGAGCTTCTTAGGTGAAGTAAAACATTTTCTGCATTAGCCAACTCAATTCTCCACATTCAACAACAGAGGGCACTGTAGCAGTTGGCCAACAATAATCCATAATTCACTGTTTTGTCAGTGAACATCTTACTGCTTGAATGGATTTGAATGAGTCCAAATGAGATGAAGCATCAAATTAGAGTCTAACTGTGGAGAAAAGTATACATTTAACCCCAACACAAAATAATTAAAATGCTTCAACAAAGGCAATTTTCATTTTAAGTCATACGGAGCAAAACACTTAGATCATAAAATAAACAAATCAGTTGTATAATCAAAGGAGAATCAAGGCAAAAGAAAATAAATAATGTAAATAATGACAGAGTTTAAGTATTCAAATGGTATAAAATGAATTCATTGAGTGATAAAATAAGAATAAGAAATAATTCAGAGAAAATGTTACGCATAAAGATTTTACGAAGTGATCTAAAAGAGACACAGTGGACTAACTAGTGTTTACACGTTAACTAAATGATCTGCCTGCTCTCTACTGACCAAAAAATAAGAAACTACAGCTCTATTTAAAAAATATATTTACATGATCACAAACTAGACTGACGGTTGCTATATATTCATTATGCTTTGTGCTATTTATTAGACAGAAAAGATTAACAAATCAAAGTCCATTTCAGACAATTGTGTTGCCCATTGACATTTTAATGAAGCTGTGCTGAATATAAATTGTGTGTTTAAAGTGTCTGGTTGAGAGCAATGGTCCCCATAAGAGACCGAGGGTGCTTCACTGTAATGACTGGTTGTAAACAAGCATGGCACATAATTAACAAAGGCTGCGGCCAGAGGAGATCAGCATATATCATCCAGCAGTTTATGTCAAAAAACAACAGATGAGGAGGGCACATCTGGAGAGATCAGTGCAATGAAGAATTGATAGAAAATATCTGGAACAAGCCATAAATTTAATGTATTTTTATACTGAAATGTTGAAAAAATTTGAGTGATTAGGTATTATTTATTTTTAACATAATAAGTGTTGTACTTGTATTTCAGTAAAGGTCATTAAAAGGTATTTTCCAAAGATGACATCATGTCCTTGTCTTATACTGTATCTTATATCATCTATATCTAGCTAGACAAGGCAAAAGCTAAATAGTTGCTGAAGAGATATTGATTAATTTATTGCCCTTCAATTACATTTCCAAGAGGAAAAGAGAGTAGGAAATTATCGACAAACAAAGCATAAATTAAACGACAACATGATGGGCTCAGGAAGGGAAAATTTTCTGAATGGGAGAGGGAAAGATGGAGAGACAGAAAAGTAAAGGCAGTTAAGGAAACCACAGACAGAGAGGAGGCTGTCTTGTCTCCTAATCGTTTGTCAGTAAACAATGTTCTGCTGACTCCTCAGCTCCTTCTAGGAAATGAAATTTGTCAAGATTTGTTCTGCCTGTCTCCAAGACACGTTTTGTTCCTGTCCCAGGAAAATGGTGAACATTAAATCGGACAAAATACAACTCAATCCAGCAGGGATTGTTTCCTCTTACACAACCATAACCAATCTCCTGTGAGTGTAATACATCAGAAAGATGTGTTAGATTGCATCATCAGTGATGCATCCTGGGTTCACTGAGGCTTTTGGATCTTTCAACATCAGAACCCTCGGGCCACATAACCCAATAGGGGCTGATCAGACCCTGAAAGGGATCCCAGCAGCCCAAGCCTCACCTCTCTTCTTCACAACCATCTGGTTGCTGTTTCTGTAGCCTGTGGTGGTTCTGATGAGCCCGGTGATGCCAGCAAGACATCTTCACCCTACTTGGTGTGAGCCTGCCAACCATACTTCTAGCATTGTTGTAGAAGGCTCTAGCACTTTGCAGGCTATGTTATGAAAGTCTGTCTCTGGTTATTCATACATTGAGCTGCCAGAACACTCTTAAAAACAGGACCGGAAAGGTAACACAATCAGTCTAAAACGGAGGTGCTGTAGCTCCAGTGTCAAACAGAGGTGGAGTGGGAGTTATACAGATGAAGAGGAAAAAAGATTTCTTGGCTACAAAGCCTTAACAACTCAGCGTTCTCTGGGATCTATCCAAAAATCCTTTTTGAGACACGGTGTAACAAATGAGGCGGCTTTAGAGTGAGGCTTTAAGAACACAGCTTGATATGGTGCTTAAATTATTGACTCTTGTAGCCAAAAGCAGAAAGGTTGTCTGCTTCAATAATTTACCAGCTATAGGATGTGAATGAGCAAGAATCAAAGGTGGTTCAGTGGTCTTATAGGACACACGACTTTGTATTGATCACATCGGCATACATTTCAAAATGTATAATTTTTTGCAAAACTAAATTTATACACTACTGAAGTTAAGATGAATGAATAAAAGCAGAATTATCTTTATGCACAATTTGTCTGATAGACTATCCTACTTTGGCTTTGGGAATTTTTTAATACAGCAAAAATCCAAAAAAGTCTAAAATAACTGTTAGACTAAATTTAAAGGGGGTCCTTCTGATTTTATAAATCAAATTCAGCAACAGCACAACTCAGCATGACAAACTCACAAGGGTTTGTTCCTGAAAATTGCAAAAACTAAAGTGCTAGACCTAAACCTAGTCATGAATATTTCCTGTCCAGAAAAGTTAACCTGAAAAGTTAAAAAAAATAGTGTTGGTGTTTAGAATATACTTTTTTTTTACTTTGTGTCATTTGTGTATGATGTCCAAGCAACATTAAGCAAAAATGAAATAATGAACTCTGTATCTGTTCCCAAAAATGGTTATGTTTGCACAGATATCAGTCTGTTGAGTGCGTCACAGCAGGAGAAGTTTGTTGTCCAGGAAGCACCCAAGCCTGTGACTCCCAGTTGGACAATGTCACAGTAAATTATCTGGCCTTGCCTGTCCTCTCAAATACCAGTGGCTTAGAGGAGAAACAGATGGGCCTCACTGTCAGGTTTTTGTTTCTCTTCCCATCGTCCATGTTTCAATTCAGTTCTTGTACTTAATGTCTCCCACAGTGAACTGTTTCTCAGGCACCTTTCATTATCTTTACCAAGCTCCTCCATCTCAACTCAAGTCCATCTCCATCTCACTCACTCACATATTCACTCACTCACTCACTCACTCCACAGTGAGTCCTGCCAGAAAGCAGTCTGTTGTGCACAGGGCAGTCATCTGTTCATGAGTCACCGACCACCCCACATGCACCTTGTTGCCTCAGTGAGTGCATCAACACTAGAATTCACTGAATCGTTGATCAGGAGACAACAGATGGAAAGAAAATTTAGGCGTGCAAACATGGAAGTTAGGCGGTAAATTCTAGGGTGAGATGGTGAAGAAAATAATTCTGAGTGGCAGTTTAATGCATGCATGGATATAGGGCTGGAGCACTGAATGGTTGAGAAAAATCAATACTTACATCCCCTGGTGTAACCCCCTGTGCACTCCTGCTTTTCTTCATCCTGCGTGATGCTCAGTCAGATTCTCTCTCGGTCTTTGATCTTCACTTCATACACTCCAGCTCTCCTGCCCCTCCACGTATGGTGAGTCTCGATGCTAGGCCTGCACATGAAAAGAAGGTGGAAGGCATTATATAATAATCATTACTAAAAGGTCTTCTGAAACATAATGGTAACGCTTCAAAAAGTGCTTCATGGTCTTAGTTTATAATAGTGTAGTGTATTCTGAATGCAGTGTTTACGTGTCCATCAATAATAGTACGACTTCAGAGGGCAGAAAACCACCAACAGGCAGACATCAGTGAATAATCTATCTGACAGCAACGAATCAATACTTTCCATGTCACCATCGTTTTCGCCCGCATCTGCCCCAATTACCCCCTATTTGACAGACGCCAGCAAAATTCATCATACTTCATTATACAGAGATTTGGGGCAGATGGTAAAAGGTCTGTATGACTTATTGTGAAAAGATATGAACAGATGGGAGGACTGAATACAGGACAATTTAATGCTAGTTATAACTCTCAAAATCTCTTCATAATCAATACAAAGTTTTAAGAATCAAGAAAAAGCAGGAGTAGTCATTCTCTTACAAATTACATAATCAACAGCTTGCATCTATGTGGATCAAATAATCCTCTACTAAAGAACAATCCTTAATCAGACACAGATAGGGCTGAACGATTCTGATTCGATTTTGTACAAAAATCACAAAGAATCACTTTCTGTAGTGCGTGACATGACTTTTTTTTGCATTTCTGTTTTATTGTGATAAAGGCATACTAGAAAGACAAACAGGAAGCACAGGGCAAACAGAGAAGCGATGATGAGCCGCAAAGAGGAAAGGCCTCGAACCCCTGTCACTGCGTCATGTGGTATGTGCTGTACCTGGCAACAATCTATTTTTACAGAATAAAATTCAGTCAGGCAAAATTGCCAAACAAATTTGGGCGTCGTCTGTAGTGTACTATTTACAGCCAAAGACTGTTTCCCGGCAGTTTCCTGACCCACCATTTCCAAGTCTACGGCTGATTAAGCACAGACTAAAACTGCATAAAAACAATTCCAAAACACCCAAAAAGCAGCATATTTAGATTTTTTACACATTATCTTTCTTGACACTAAAAAATATGCTTTCCTTTTTTAATGTCTCAACGTCAGCAATGATGTCAGTACATGAAATTTTAAAAATGCCATTTGGCTACAGTCCATAAAATGTCCTGCGCATCTCCACCAAAGGTCCCGCTGCTACAAATCATCAGTGGATGAAGGGACCTGGGAATAAACACTAGTACAAAAAACAAAAACAAATGGCAAATGTCAAAGCAGATCAGGAACAAAAGTTGTGATGGTTCAATGGTTGGAATTGTAAGACTGTTCAGATTAATCTTCTAAAGAAAAAGTCCATAAAGGTAGATAGATATATAGATACAGCTTACCCGCAGAAAATAAGGTCCACCGTTACCATCCTAGACAGAGGGTTCGATCGGCTCTGTAATATTTGTTACTAGCAGTGTAGGGATTTAGCAGGCTCTAAGAGATTACGTATTGTGGGTTCATGTCGTACACACCATTTAACTGATCTGGTCTGACTGAACGGGCGACATAGTTCATTGTAGTTTCAATGACAGGATGTTATGTTGAGTGAAACATCAACTCATATATGGCCCATCTATACCACAGATTTAAACATGTATACAATGATAAATTTTGACCCTTATATAAACTATTCTATGGTAATCTTTGGAATGATATTTTGTCTGTCTGAAACTGAATCACAGCACTTTCCAGAGAGACACATGAGCGTTAAGTATCACTTTTGAATGTTGCCATCCAGAAGGAGCATTCAAAAAGAACAGATATGAACAAAAGACACAAGAGAATTCAGAAGAAACGGAATTGAAAATGCATTGGAAGATACTGCTTCCACTTTCCACAAAGTTGACACTCACTCACAGCAACAGGTCCCTCCTCCGGTAATTGCGTGCACAATTTATTGGCTGTTGATGTCAAATTGATACAGAATGCACAGTCGTGTCACAGCACCCAAGATGGAAATTTTACAGATATAAATGGGGATTGAAAACACCACTGTTCTAGGCTTCTATCATCAATGGAATAGGCAATGCAACCGCCCGAAACATGTTGATTTGGTCTGATTCACATTCAAGCTCAATGCGAAGAGTCAAGAAGAGACAGTTTTGATGCTCTTATTTGTGCCTTGACATTAACGGTCTCATCTTCCTATGAAAGCTGGCACTACACAGTATGTCCAGGGTGATTCCCTGCATTGTGCCCATTGTACTTTAGTCTAAGCTTCAATTGGATGGATGCAGTGTGTATGCTACGGATGTCCATGTTGAAACCTGCCCTCATCCATTTAAATGTGTAACACAGACCTAATGGGACATGTAAAGGAATAACTCACAATGCTTCCATAAACACAGAAACCATGTTTGCTCTGCTGGCATAAATTTCACAGAGGAGGTCAGCGAGGCTCCATTTCCAAAGCAGATATGAGAAATTTGGCTGTGACGTGATTCATTCATTGGCAGCAGGGAGAAAATGCGCTTGCCTGACCAGTCAATCTATGTCACATGGCAACCACGCACAAAGGAGAGCTGTGGAGGCAGAGTCTGTAGCGTTCATACATTCAAAGTTGCCGGACACCCACACAAAGGTAGCTTTTGTAGCACCAAAACAATGCAGGCCCAAGACATCATGTGTGGAACTACGTTAATGTAATATTCAGTTACTCTGTAGTCTAACAATGGAAGCTTTCAAGCCATCTGGGCACAGTAACCATGACAAATTCACTCACTACCACATATCTGAGATGGGGAAGAATGCTATAAATTCTTTCCTCCATTATACAAAAGAATGACAAAGGACTTTTCTTTGTTTATTAAGCAAGTGTCCTTATATTCTGCAATTTTTAGAAATGTCAAAATGCTCAGTTATAAAATAACTATAACAAAATAAAAGCTATTAAATGTACATTTAAGTACCACCACGAGTTAAAAAAACAACAGTGGCTCGGCCGATTTGTTTGGGACAACCTACATTCAAACCAATAGAGCACCCTCTTGACCCCTACTGAAGATATTTCAAGTGGAACATTGCACAAATGAAACACAGAACATAAACATTAATCTACCCCAGTGTAAAAAAAGAGAAACAAAAGAGCATTCAGTGTTGATTCTGAGCTAATCTTCAAAAACAATTGCTCCTCCTGACCGTGGAAACATTTTGCATTGATGCAACCACCTGAAATACAGCCAGCACACCATCTAAAAATTTATAAGATCAGTTGCTGCACGGTAATGAAAACCATTCAAAGTAATGTAAAATGCCTCTGAGGCAGAATGGTCAGAAACATAATTGCTTTAAATTGTTTTTGCTCAACCATACTGTTACAAAATTACTTAAAGCGGCACAAAAAACAGTTTCTTTTCATTAATATATGTCTCATAATAATGAAAAGTGCTGTACACAAAACGCAGATGCATGATGCCTGCTAGAACACAATGTAGACTACAAAAAGATTCCATCCAGACTTCAACTATAAACACCACAGCCATGAATTAAATTATCTTTATAAACAAAAAACTGTGTATCCCACGGATAAGGGCTTACTGATCACCAACATAGAAAACTTTTTGCAACACTGCAAGAGTTAGATTTGGGTGATAATATTTCTATTGTGCATATATGAGGTCAAGTCAGCTATTCTTAAGGAAATAAAGCCTGCTGCTACTTCGTGGAAAGGTTGCAGGTGTTTTCGGTACACAGTTCCGTCTTGTCATACCACATCGAACGTGTGTGAAGGTCAAACATATAAATCAACTGTCACACTTTATGCAGGTGAACTTAAGAGTAGATTACATGTAGTAGTTGTATGTGATAAAATCTGGATCCTTAATGGACAAAGAGTCGCCCTGTGGCATTCCTACTGTAATGTTGTATTAGGAGAAGTATACTTTTGTGTAGTCGATGATAGCCACATACAAATGAAAAATACATTTCTTGTTCCTTTGCACTAAAAATGTAGCCGACAAATTCAAAGGTGACAATTTGAAAAGGAGGACAAACGCACCGTTGTCCACAACACAACGTATAGAGATAAATACATAATTAGATACGTGACTACCTCAGCTTGTTCCTATCAATTGCGAAGGAACAGCGGTTCGGAGAGTCTGGATAGTCCAGATAGTCCGGAGAGTCCCAACATCTTGCGGCGAAAACTCTTTCACTGTCTCTGGAGTCTCATCCTTTGAGTCACTACCCGGAGTTCATAACCACTGGTAACATATATAGAGAACTTCTGGCAAGCGACTCCATACTGGGGACTGGACTCACTAGAAGCAATCATTCTACCTAAGGTCCTATAGGATGTACAGGATTATTACATGGATTGAAATGAACAAACAAAAAGTGACCAAGGATAAAAAGAAAACATATACACCAACATTTAATTTAACCAGGAAGAAATGAAGTTTATTATGGAGTGTAGTTAATTAATTTTGACATTGATAAATAACTTCGATGCTGCTTGGGAAAGTAAAAGAAGATAATTTCCTGTTAGTTATACCTGGCTTTAATGTGGCCATCATTATTCTCAACACACTTAGCCAAAAGCTAACAGATTCCAAAACATCAGCGATGCCCATTTATAATTAAGATGGAGTTGAATTAATGTGATTAATGTGTTCATAAATTATTGCAAAAACGTGTCAAGGCCAGTCAACACACACCAATAACTTGACTATGTTCATAATGTGAAACGCCTGGGATAAAACTATGAAAAGTTTAATCATTTGTCAACTCACACACATAAATAAATAAAAATAACCGGGGGAAAAATGAATCAGAGCTCATTATCCTTCTGGTAAACGAGAAGAGGCGAGTACTGAGAGGAGTTTGTAGAGGAGGAGAAAAACAAATGTGCCGATTTGAGGCAGCTGCAAGATGACACAGAGAGAGACAGAGGGCTGTCTCACCATGAGTTGGTTGTGTTGCCATTAAAAATAGCATTAAGAAAAAATTGGGCAGCAGCATTTAGCAGCAGCAGATTGTCCAGCCCTGCTGTCTTGCAAACCTTCTCAACGAGTTTAAAATTGGCAAATAATAAATAATTTCCTGTGTAATTGGTCTGCAGTGGTTATACGATTATGCAAGATCTATATATGTCGTAAGAAAAGCAAATTAATCAAGTGTCCCCTCCGCACACGTGATAATGATGTCCCTGCATTCTTCATGACATTACTAAGCACAATGTGCTCCTCTGTGCATATTAATGACGGCAGCATTTATCACAGATGCTGCTGCTCTAATTAAAGGAAACTTCTGCATAAATGTAATTTATCAAGAGCTTTTAGTCACACTTATGCCACTGTGTATATGCAGAAAGTTGTCACACCATTTAAAATAAGAAAAAAAAGGAAAGGCAGGATAAATCGCTGTTTGGGCAGGACACATTCATCATAACACTGAGTCAACTGATTGTGGAGGTCCGACTGCTGCTGAAAAGGCACAATAATTCACGTGCAGCACCACCCTGTCAGATTAATACGCACAATTAACAGACACACGCACACACAGGTATGAGGAATGATTGAAGCACCGTCTGCGTCAGCACTTTATCTTTCAAACATTTTAATGACCAAGTATAATTTGAAAAACAATCATCCCAAACCAGACTGTCCACATATGCATCCTGACAATCAGATTTGATTCTGGTGGCCGTACGCGCAGACGAAGCTTTTAAACTCTGGGACGTGTTTCAAATATACCAACCAATACCTTTTCATTGAATGTAGAAAACCAATCTTTTCCTTGAGAGAGAATGAAAAAATATCAGGAACATAACTTTGTTTGAAACGAGGCTCGAGGTATAACAGATTTTAACCACAACAACACCACCTAACCACAATGAAACCTGCTCAGAGCTCAGACTAGAGCCGGAGGAATGGGATCACCTCAGCTGACCGTCATCCTGAGAGACACTACGGCTGATCACGGAACACAGACACAAGTTAAAATGTGGTAAATATTACAAAACAAACACAGACCACATTATGTCTAGTTGAAAGATTCAGTCTCTGGAGCAACAGCAAAAATACCTCCTCTCTGACAAGCATTAAAAAAAGATCACAGAGCTACTGGCTTTGTTATGTTGACAGATTGTAGCTTGTGGAATAAAACATAGACAGCACAATAAACTTGGTAGTTCAAAGATGAGAGAAAGTTCATTTTAGAATGAGGAAACGAAGAAGATTGATGTCTTTCTACAGTGATTTGAATGCCCAAACACACCTTCAACAGCTCTCTGTCTGACATTCGGTAAAAAACAACAACTAGTGTACTCAAAAGTTGGGAGTCAAACATAAATAATCCAAATCTACTTTATAAATAATTAAACATTAATGTTCATCAAGAAAAATGCAACCAGATAAACAGTGAAGAAAACAACCAGCCGTTGAGTCAGTGAGTCAGTCAGTCAGCTGCCAGACTGCCACGGGGCGAGAAGTTGGTTGTGAGTGTCCTTCTGATTGACAATGACAATAAAAGGAACCAGTTCATGACTTCTGATCACATGACCTGGATTTAAAGGGAATACCTTGAAGAATAACATGAAACCCACACATGTCAGTGACACGTCATTACTGCGGCAATGCAGACAACAGAGAAGAGGTTGTGTGGGAAGGTGACCAGTGCACAGCACAAAGGAAAAGAGTGTAAATGATGACTGTATCAGTGTCCAGGTTGATATTTCAGAGGGGAATCAATAGTGTTGAGCATTACTATGTTTACATTTTGGATTTGTGCTGATTCACAGGTAAAAATTTGTACCTTTAGGATCTATAAAGGTGTATTATTTTGATGAGGATATTACAGACGATCTGTGCATGTCTGGAGGTTAGCTGCAATGTCTGGTCAGCTATCAGTTATAATGCTTTGACAACAATTGAACATATAACCTTGCTGGATACATTTGTGCTTTCTCAAAGCAAATTCTTCCATTCCAAATCATCCAGCATTTCAAGTGAAAACAGCTGATGTCTGCTCAAAGTTTCAACCATTACTACAATAGCTGGCATTAACTGTGACACACACATGCAAACACACATAATGACGCTGATCAGCTACAAATCCCCACCCCAGTAAGGTCAGCCTGGCTGATATTTCGGAAAATGTTGTCAGAGAAAGCATAACCCTTACAAACCAAACAAAGGCACTCTTGTAGTGATTCAATGGGTCATTTGTAAGATGGGGTGGCATTAACATGTATTCATCCTGCGGCAGAGAAAAGAAAATGCGTAGATTACTTACTGGTGGTTCTCCATGCGTCACTTTACATACAATACGACTGACTTATTATGTGGGACGAACAGTGAGGCTGAAAGAGCTATAAGACAAGAAATCTCAAGAAAGTAGACGCAGGACTCCGAACTGTTCGAATCATCATCTACTTATATGCAGTGATGACAGTTTAAAAGATCACTGTTGAGTCACCATTGATGCCTTTTCCCCTCTAGCATACAATAATGACCCTAACTAGTTCTATTCATCTTTCACATGTCTGGTGTGACCACGTTTGACTCTGACCTCGTTTCCAAATGGAAATTGGTTATTGTGGAGACATCACTTAGTTTAAAGGCCTAAAGAGCAGGCTGTACATCAGCTTTCCATTACATTATATATACTGTGCATATATGATGAAGGCTCTAAGAGCAGAACACAAATGATCATCTTGATATTTTTCACAACCTACAGTGCAGCTCAAGCGCCCCAGAGCTAAACAAAAATCATTTTGTCTCATCTGTTTACACTCCCTTCATTGAAAAAAAAAAGAACAATAGGCGAAGGATAGTAGCTTTTACCTTATTTGACCCCAGCTCTGTGGTTCCCAAACGGTAGGATTCAGTCAAATCAAGTCCAGCAGTGACTCACAAACAACTGAGCAAAATAACGAATCTGGACGGAGCCCACAAAGTCCTGGGAGAGATCAACATACAGACAAAGACTACGTGACAGGACTGAATCTAAAGAGCCGAGGACACTCTAGTGTAGGTCGGGTTTCCAACAGAATGACCAGCCTCGGTCGGTACGGATCAGGTCAACCTGCCACCGGAGCACCGCGGAACTTCACTTCACATATAGGATGCTGTCACGGCAACTCCAAAACGCCACTTGGAGCGCAAAAGTAAACAAAAATACACCACAGAAGTCTTACGATACAAGCTAGTAGTAGTCGATTAGCAGCGTTTGTAATGTGTGTTCCACGCTCTTACCGGTGTTGTTATCGGCTTTCCGAGCTGTCCCAGCTGTGATTGTGCACCGTTGTACCCTGAGCTCTGCTCGTTCTTTGGCTCTCTCCTGCGGCTTGCCCTCCCTTTTATCCGGTTCCGTTTGTTCCATTCGCGCTCGTTCGCCTTCCCGACACAGAAACCGAGTCGATTGGCTTTGGCGCCCACGACGCAAAAGGTCCCGTTTACCAATGGCTGTCAGCGCGCGCGCCCCCTGCCTTCGGTCTTTGATTTACGGCCGGAGGCGCGTGCGTGTCTCTCTCTCTCCCTCTCTCTCCTCTCTCTCTCCCTCTCTCTCTCTCTACCTCTCTCTCCCTCTTTGTACTGATATGACTGTTGACCGTCCATCTATGAAGGTCTTTCGGGCCTTGAATTAGGCTTTTCTGTATACACATTGAGTCGTGCTGTGCTATTTTGAAAATCTGTTTAACAGTCCCACTTTGTGTAGAGTTGTGCTAAGAGTGATTCATTGTGCTTTGCTGTGCTGTGTTCAGCTTTGTTGCACTACAACACTGTGTAGTGGTCCGTTGTTGTGCTGCATCCTTTGTTGTATTGCACAGACAGTCGTAGTTGCATTTTGACTGTAGATTTGACTTGGGAACACCTGTTCTCCTGGTTTGTGTTACATTGCTTTGAACTGTTTTGCCCTGCGTACTGTTCAAGGCTAGACTCTACAGCATCTTAGAACAATTTTGATATCTTTGCTGTTGCCAGGCAACAGCTGTCCCAGACCAGAGATGAAGGCACTTTTCTTTTTCTTTATGTTCATCTTTAGGTACAACTTTATCTATCAGTCACTCATTAAGTATTGTACAATCAATTTGTGGCCGAAGCAGACACCCTTATTCTACAAGGGATAACAGGAAATGATTTGTCACTCGGTCCTTAGCTCCAGCTGACCATCAATAACCTCCAGGCTCTCTTTGGGGCCTCCGGGTGCTAATGGCCCTTGTCGTGCACACACAGGAGTTTAAAGTTTCTGAACAAAGATCCTCTGGAGTTTGTGACCCTCTTCATCAGGTTGGTGTCTCTTACATGCTCTTGTTTCTTGTTTCTGGGAATCTGAGCCATGTCCCTGGTGCACCTTTCAGCTGACAGGCTTACTTTTTTTCTAATAGGCTATAGCTAACACTCTTTTCAGGGATGTTTCTCTCCTGCTTTTAGTAAAATCAATGGCCTCTCTCTTGCTGGATGGAAAATGCTGCTTCGGGTGATACTTTTGTTGATGGTTATATAAATCCTTTTATAGGGCTTTCAAGCAACCATTCACTTGAGATCCAATTTATTCTAAGCCTATGTCATCAGTGAGCATGTCAAAGCTTTAAGCTCATGTGTAGCACACTGCATCAGTTATTCTCTTATTCCATCATATCTAACAAGCTATGACCCCCCCC
>OMNV01011172.1:13947-24411 GCA_900303265.1 Brotula barbata | reverse complement strand
CCCTCTTCCTTGTGGAAATCAAACACGTGCATACAGTTTGACCTTTATTAATTGCCTTAGGAATTTCATCGAACACATAACAGTGTTGATACAACCACCAACACACTTTTGAGGGTCCATTTTGGAGTCTCTTCCCTTCAAATGCTTGTGAATTGCTAGCAATGGAAGTGGGAGACATGTTTTTACATTTAAGTTATTTATTTGCAGTGTGCATGTGTGTTGTTATTGGAAGAAATGCACTCAATTTAGCATATAAATTGGTGACGCTGCTTCCGTGCATTCCTAAAAGAAGTAATCAAAGAATGCAATGAAAACACTCTCGTCATATGCATTTGCATTGTTGATTTATGACACATTTAAATTTGGATACATAAATTTGCCTTTTAACATGGTGCAGCTGGCTTGCACAAGGCAGTGTTGCCAATCTGTACTAAGCATCAGTCTTTGTAGAAATATAATTTTCTAGGAAAAATAACATGGATCGGAACATGCTGCATATTGTCAAATAAACATCTACAAGCTGTTCACAATGAAATATCTGCATTTCTATCATAACATATGTTGCCATCTCTACAGTTGAACCACACAGAAGCATCCACACCACATTCACCACGGCTTTGTGTTTCATGGCAGGCAGTTACTGGGGCCTTCTGGCAGCTGTATTGTGTGTACAGGTGACTAGAATGCATCATCCATCTGCAGAGCTGAGTGACTAGCATGAAGTGCAGCTTTAATGAAGTTAACCCCTCTGTCCATTTCACCAATCCATCCGTTTTTATATCAGCAGTTTTGTCCAAACATCATCAGCAGGAAACAGCAAGACAGAGCCGGTATATTTGTTTCACTACACAGAGCTTTAATCAGTGTTAGAAAATAGAATGCAGTCAGGAGGTTATAAAAGAATCACTGAGAGCTCATTAGCATTAGCAGAGGTCGTATTTATAAAGTGAAGTCGGTTTGGCAGTGACAACATGTCAGTTTTGAGGCATATAATGCATGTATTTCGGTACGTATGTATGAGATTTTCAGAAAATCAGGATTCATATCAAAAACTTCAGCGTCAATGGAGTGACCGACACTGACTGCGAAATGTATTAAAGATAGCTACTATAAAATTTGATAAAATATACAAATACCAGAAACATTCATTCATTCATTGAGCTCTTTGAAGAAATGATAGTGACAAGAAACAGAACACACAGAAAGGGCATAATGTTTTACAATGCATGACTGAAAACCTAAACACAGTGCTTTTCCTTTTAATTAAAATATACACTGCGTATGATAGGCACTTATGGATGAGTGTCTACATAAAGTCCCCTCAAATAGAACAAAACAGATGTGGTGTTAAAAAGAACCCATTTGTTTTTAACCTTCAAAATGTAAAAATATTATTCACAAATTGATAACGTGACATTTTGCTAATGTACTAAATTTCTGTCATCTGCAAATAGGCCAAAATATTTTAAATTCACTTTCACTGTCAAAAAAGGTCTTTGGTGGAAATGTAAACAATTGCATCAGAACAGACGACAAGGCTTGCAGAAAAATTTAAACATTTCCATATAAATACCATGTTTATCTGATTAGAAGCTCTATAGTTATAGTTATGAGAATGCATTGATTTATGATAACTTGTCCTGCCATTACATAGGAATTGCAACAATTATATTATTATTATTATAAACAAGCCATATTTCAACAAAGCTGCTTCCTCTGCTCACAACCAGGGCAGATGATGCAGAAAGATTTGCAGTGTGGCTCACAGGAGAGCTCATTTACAACAACCTCATATGATATTGATTAACTGAGACATAACGCATTAGCAGATAACTGTAGTGAGCAGGGTGGTTTGGGCTTAAAACAAAAGTGAGACATGTAAAAATAAAGGTTTGAGGTGGATAGCAGTATTGTAGCATACAAGGGGCATTGACCCCTGACCCCTGATACAAGGTACAGTGGGTACACAGTGTAGTCTTCAACCCTCATATAAAAATCTGTCCGCCCATATGCTCCGTAAGGTTTACATTGTGGGACCTGTACATGAGCATCATTCTTCCAACACACACAGGAGATGCTATCCATTAACCACTATCCATTCAACTACCCACCTACCCATCCATCCGTACGTCCTTCTATGCATCCACAGTTCAAACCCACTCCTACCACTGCTGCCAGCTGAAGTCATCCCCACCTCCAAACAGGAAAAAGAAGCCAAGGATAGTGAGGAAGATGACAGCATTGCCGCTCATCACTAGACCACAGGCGCCCCATTGAATCTGCAGAAGACATATGGGTATGATGGAGTGCTCAAAATATGTATGCACAGGTGTGCACCATGCAGTTTAGTATACACGTTTCCTCTTTTTCAGAAGAAGTTGGCTTGGTGAAATCATGCCTTTATGCAAGCTTGTCCATTTTTAAAATGTGCGATTAAGGGCACATATATAATTAATAATTTGAATTAGGAAAGCATCTGAATGAATGTTTGGAATTCTCTAAGCTGATTAAGTAATGGCAAAATGACTCCGTCTTGTTTAACAAAACAATTATATTTTTCACAGTAATTCTGAATTTTTGCACTTTATAGTCTTAAAAGATAAATAAGGAGTATGCTATGCAGTGATTTAATCCAAGTATGTATCTTGATAGTTAAATACTAAAGGTAACAGTAACAGTTTAGACTGGTGGACATTACCATTCGCCAGTTTTTGCTACTTCACCTTGGTCAATCGCTAAGTGGTGGAAAGCTGTGTTCGGTAGTAATAAGGGTCTTTCTGTAGGAAAAGGAATGGAACTAACTTGATCTGGAAAACCTTAAATGGGCTATGAAATGTTTTACAGCTGAGTAATCATAGACATGTTGGGGGCTAAAAGTTTCTGCCTATATAACACATCATTCAACAATATCAAGGTCACACTAAATTCCTGGGGAGCAGTGTGACCTTTTAAAATAATTGCTCTATCAGAGACTCACTTATTAGGACAAAGTAGAGAATGTGTTGGGGAGTTAATAATTTTCACGTGGTACCTCTCTTGACATTTTAATTCTACAGTCAGAGTTCATGGTTGATCAAGGCAGTAAAACAACAAAAAATACCAACAGTATTGCTCTGTATTTCTGGCTTAGCTTCTGAAATGTTTGAAGCATATCAACAGAAAAAATATCTGAACAGCGGGAGTGAGAACTTACAATGGTATTACGAGCAAGGACAATGGGAAGCCCAAAAGCTGATATCACAACGCCTGTTGTTAAGAAGTAAGCCAGCTCTCTGCAAGCATTACTGCTCTCTGTGTCATCACTGAGGCGTCTGGCTATGAAGGTGGGGATGGGGCTTAATATATAAAAAAGCAGGACAAACAAGGGCCAGTACACTCTGAAAATGAAAGCAAAAATAGTACATTATCAGTAAGGTATGTCCAATACATTTTACACAACATTCTGTACGATAAATGTTTTGCTACATGACGAAGAACCTACCCATACTGTTCCAGTGCACAACCCAGCAGAAGAAATGTGAGCCCGATGGCACCACTAAAGGACAAACCAACCAGTGCTGAAAGACAAGAAACAAAACTCAAAATACGCTTTACAAGGCGGCAGTTTGTATACCGTACAAGTACAAACTTAAAATAATTCCAGCAACAAAAATAACTTGGACGTTGTCAAAACTTAATGATACAATTAGGCAAAGTAAGTATTCCTAGTTATGGGCCATATTGTAATGGACGCTTCCGAAATGATTCAGCAACGCCAGTATCAAAAACTGTAGGCTAATTAAGTTAAAGCTTACAAGCAGAAAGTCGTTGAAACAAACATAAATCCCGACGTCTTACTGACCGATTCTTTGAAAAAATTAAATTACCTTTAACGCCAGCCATTTCAATAAAAGCGTATTAGTTTCACTCTCACTTCGCACAGCCTTTTGTGTATTGTTTATGTGCTCAACCTCCAGTTCACTGACTTCCTACTTCCTTTTTCTCGTCAGATGGTTTTCTTAAAGGTACAGCACGGATGTTGCGTCTGATACTACTCAGGCTTCTGAGCATGCGCAAATCTCCAAGCAGTTTGTTTTTACTGTTGCGGATGCCTGCGTCACTCCCCGAAAAACCACGTGACTGTTGACGCAAAACGGGGCATCTTCGTCATTTTATGCAGTACCTTATTTTCACCAGCAGATGTCCTCAACGTACATTGAAGCTTGGATGAATGAACCTGTTTTCACAGAACAGCATGTGAAATAGCACATACAGTATATAATACAGTATGTTATTTTGTAGATTAAGCTGCAATTTTTATTTATTGTGAACAGGAGGATGGAAATCATTGTTTTTAAAATGACAACCGCTTAGAAATAGCAACAACTGAGGAATGTCAGTGACATACATAAATGTGTTCGTACACGTTGCTCTCAGTTATTATCTCTGTTTCATTGTTTATTTGATATTTCTTTCCCACTGTAACTGTTGCTACAGTTACTAAGTAATGAGCGCTGTAATGTTGTGTTGTTGGAATTCTCATATGTACGTCACCTTGGATAAAAGCGTCTGCTAAATGTGAATTGTAATTGTAATTGTAATGAGTACTGTATGTACTGTATATTTGTAATATTATTATACACTGTCATTTTCATATAGGATAAGACTAACTCACTGATTACACTATCAACTTGTGTAAACACATGGACGCATGACCTCGGCTGAGCCTTCCTGTGAGTCTGTGCTCTGTTATTCTTCAGGATAAGTCTTAATATGGAGATGAAAGTGAAAGGATACAGCACTTCAAAGGGCATGAGTGATCACAGGAGTGAACCAGCTGTTAACAGATACACTCTGGTGCTGTCCAGATGGAACCACCAGAGCTGGGTAGGATCTTTGGTACATGTGACGGTTTACATATCGCCTGCTTTAAACTTACATTTTAAAGAAATAGGTACAAACAGGAGTGAATCAAGTGACATATGGAGATATTTACTATTCTGTTTCCACAGTTTCCAAAATACCAGTGTTCTTCCCAGTTCTAGAGACTGTTACTGCTACCACAATAACAATGGGTGCAGGAAGATGATTTTGTTCTCCTGTTGCTTGTTTATTAGGGTTTTATCATTTTCAATAGTATCCAACTCGTGACGGTTTTCAGTACTACCCACCACAATGCCACATCCTTAATCCTGCATGTGCTAAGCTAAATTTCATTAAAATGTGAGAACAATCTAAGAAATCGCACAAGGAAAGAAAGTGCGCTTTTAACCAATACATAGAGTTTTATATCACGATTATCTTTTGATCACCAGGAATGTTGAAACACAAATACATGCTACCAGGAACACATTGCTAAGAATATTGCAACAAATCAAAGTTAAACCAAATTGTAAGACAACGGTCAGAGAGAACACAGAGCTTAGTTCTATACAATCATAGTCAATAGTATATATATGTATATATATATAAAATGACTAATGCGGTAGAAGAACAGAGCATAGCTTCTTTACGCTCAGAAAGCTGCAGATTGTAATTCATTCAAACTTATACAAAAATCTGCACAGCCATGCTTTTTAATAAGAAAGACGGCAAAGACAATCATGGGCGTTACTTCTGAGATGATGACATATAGGAACATATGGGAAGAATCATGTGATGACTGTTGGGCCACTTCGACCCACCCTGTCATGGAGCTGTGATATCTTTAGAGCAATAGTCGCCAGGGATGCCAGCATCACCTGAAAAAGACGGATCAAATGGCACATCACAGGCATAAGTATCCAGCTTTTTTGGCTATATTCTCACATATAAAGTGAATTTGTGAATTCACTTTATTATTATTACATCAAATCCACGTTATATCACAAAAAGCAAGCCAAATCCATGGCGCTATCTATCTAATTCACATAGCTGATGTCATATTCATTGTATTGTACGACATTGATCAACCAAAATTAGTGTTATCTAATGTCCAAAATTAGAAAGTGTACCTGCGTGTCTTGAAAAATTTGCTCTTTCTCATAGCTGTCTAAGTAGATCCGAACTGTCGCCCCATCACTTCTTGTCCCACTGAGTCTGTAGATTATTCGAGAGCCATCAGAGAAGATTATCCGCAGACCCTGAAAGCACAATGAAGACAATGTAGACTTAATTTCACTAAGCAGGGCCTACAACTTTCAGGGCAAAGGCAATATATCTAGCACCATGCATATTCCTCCACAAGTGGGTACCTGTAGGGTATACCAGAAGATGAATGACAGTTTTGCAATCAGAAAAACTATCAAAAGAAGGGTAGCGCAGCAAACATTTGAGCTTTGCGTTACTTTGAGGTTTGTCTGTCCCATACCTGGTTCCTGGTGATGGTGCTGTCTACTGGGTCTGCATACTCAAAGTCATCTGCTCTCTCCACTTGGTAGATTTTGTCCCCCACGGCAAATCTTTGCTTCACAAAGGACTTGTCTGCCATCATGATCTCCAAATCCTCCATCATCTCACATGCTGCACCTATGTCTACGTCTTCATAGTCAAATCTGGACCAAACAACAACAACAACAGCAGTGCCTATGAACAACAGTGTTCCATTTGAATAATGCTTGTACCAAACTCTCAAATGAATATTTCATCATACAGAATATTGATAATGTATCATTTCTATCTTGACAGTCATTTGGATTATTATCCTACCTACCTACCTATCTACCTACCTACCTACCTACCTACCTACCTATCTATCTATCTATCTATCTATCTATCTATCTATCTATCTATCTATCTATCTATCTATCTATCTATCTATCTATCTATCTATCTATTGATGCTGGAAAGGTCTAACAAAAACCTGAACATGGTGCAAAACGTTTAAGAATATGCAATAGCATATATGTTCCACTAGATGGCAGCCACGTTCTGTATATACAGTACATTGTAACAGATATACAGTAGCTCCAAACGCCACCTCTAATAACCTGCAGCAATTGTAGTCACCACAACTTTATGAATGTTTCCTGCTTTTTGTGGTTGATGCTTTGCATCAAACCACATATATACCAACATACTGTGGTCACTTCTCACCTGGTAAAGTAATTTCTTCCATATTTAAGCCAGTGGTCCTTTAGAATATCCTCCACACTTTGCCTTCTTGCTGCTAGGATAGACAGCCATGCCAGCACAGACCAAAGTCCATCCTTCTCCCGAATATGGTCTCCACCTAACACCAGGAAAGATGATTGGGATTTAACTTAATCTGTTAAACACTTGTAAATGAATTGGTCATTAAGTAGACTTCTACAGACAAACAATTCAGAATTATTTAAAGGGGTTTTGGATGCATTTAATCTGCCCTCTCACATTAGTAACCAATCAGTAATTGAGGATGCAACTCAGAAAATCATGAAAAAAACCCTCTAAACCTTTAGAGAAGCTATGGGACAAAATCCTAAATGCCATAATTGTTATGGCAATATGTTTTTTTAAGCTTTTGCATTTTTAGTTTATTCTAGATGTGTTGGGTATCATTCGATACAGATTTCCCAGAGCGCATGATACATTTGGTTACTTTGGAAATGTAAGGTTTTTTTTGGTGGATTTTAAAGTAAAACTTCAGGAAGATGGACTCCTTGGTGGTTACCACAGCGTTTAGAGGTTATAAACCACCAAAACAAACATTTGAACTCATTCATTATGTACCTGTTCCAAAGCTTTCCTCTCCACATAGAGACAGCCGACCTGCATCCATGAGATTCCCAAAGAACCTCCACCCAGTGGGAGTTTCATATAGCTCTATTTTTGTTGCCTTGGCCACTCTGCATGAAATAGCATGACAGAATAATCAAGTAACCACAGCGAGACAGTAATAACTGAGCATTATTATTATTATTATATATATCCCTGTAAGTACAGAAATGATATGACTAAAAGTTACCTAGATGTTATTTATACTTAAACGTTACACCGAAGCTGTAGAATGGATGTTAACGGTCACATGTGGAAGTAAGGCCCGAGCCTTACCTGTCTAAAGCTGTGCTGGTAGGCATACTGCGAGCAAAGCCTCTCACCCCCGTTTGTTGAAAGTATGGGATGCAAAAGATGTTGGCAGCGATCACAGCCACAGAGTCAGATGGGGTAACGAAGAAGCCGTGCTTACCCAGGATCATGTTACGGTCCTAGAGAGCCAAACAGACAGACAGGGGTGACAAGTCAAACGAGGGAGGTTCCTTCCTGACCTTCAATCGTAAGGTGTTCACCATATTCAATTATTTGAATTTGAATTTGAATTTGCGTCTTTGTTCTTAAATTCAGACTTTATGTGGACTCTTATAGAACCGTTTGATGCACACACCCCATCACCGTCAAATGCTGCTCCAAAATCATACTGTCCATCTCGCATGCTCTCAACCAGATCCACAGCATGGGTGAGGTTCGGATCCGGGTGTTGACCCCCAAAGTCCTCTAGTGGGACACAGTTGATGGCAGAATTGGCAGGGCAGCCCAGCTCCTCACAGAATATCCTCTTCACATAGGGGCCCACCGCTGGGGAGGGGACAGAGACACGGACGGTGGTGGTAGTGTTACCGAAATACAGGAAAAGAACCCTCGCCCCACATTGCCTCGCTTGCTCTTAGGTTCCAGGCTATTCAAAATATTATGAAACTTGATTAATGCAGCTGCGTTTTGACCTCCACTACCTAAGACCACAGGAGGGAGACTGAAATAGAGAGAAAGGCAGAGGTCGCAGTGACAGAGGCGATAGGGGCTTTGATTTTAAAATATGAACCATATCAGTATCAATAGTTGTCAAGAGTTCCTGTCAGTGGGCCATGTTGTTTGTGGAGGTGTGTGTTGGAGGGAATCGGCCGGTGCTAGGTTTCAATGTTATCACTTGGGGACATGCTAAACGACCGTAGTAACCTAATCGTCCTGTAGCAAACCGTTCATACAAGCACATGTCACCACTCCTCCGCTTGTTTCTACCTTCAACAACACCGTGATACAAGGATGTGACATCTCTGAAATCTAAAGTGTCTTTTCCCCGATATGTAATTAATACAAGCGGGTTATGTTTTCATCATTGACATGAATATGGAAGGTGTTGACTTGAATTGTGATTGATGTCCCTGGGAGGATCTTTAGACTGACAAGCCAAAGAAATGTTTGTGTATGGACCAAAGGCTCATTTTGCCCTTCACCTCTCAGTTAGCAAAGCTGCCCCGCAAACAAATGACTGACACGGACATCAGCTACACCGAGCTTTGATTTAGAGAGACATCTGAGAGCAACATTCTGTATCATCATTTATCACTATTTAATAAACTCTATTTAAGCTATTAGACGAAATGATCATTGTTATTGTGATTATTTGGTAAATTCAGGGGCGCTCTCACCTCCGTGCATGGCATCAAGTCTTATTCTGATGTGGTTCTGGCCAGACAGCAGCTCCTTCAAAGCAGCAAAGTCAAAGATATTCCTCACTAGATTAGCATAGGATTCCACCGAGTCCACAATTTCCACTGGGAACAACCAAAAAATGGAACAAAATATTTATTGTCAGTGAGCTCATAAAGGATTATATTTGAGCATATTTAATTCCTCGATGGTTGGAAAATGGAACAGCGCTGAAAAATGGTGTAACGTGTGATTAGCAGGCCTGATCAGGTTTGACCATAGCACACAGTGTTTTGTTTGGCGTATACACACGTGTCTGGGTAAGATGCTAATGCTGCTCTTCACCTGTGAAGGGTTTGAACTTGTTCTCCAGATCAAACATCTGCTTGCCCAGGGTCGTCAGGTCCACGCGGAGTCCAGGGCAGATGGCAAACTTCTCAATGCTTCTGCTGATCTGAAAGATCTTGTTTGTGACTGCTTCCTTGGCTGGACCTGGACACAGTACAGGCTGATGAGAACAGTCAATAGGGATCAGAAGATGTATTTCTTGTTTGGATATGTAAGTGCTTGAACTGTATCAAAGATTTCCTGTCCACACATGGATCTCAGTCTTTATCTGCTATTGTAGTGAGCAACTGTGGACCAGACTCCCAGCTCCGCTTCCTCTCCAGGAGCCTCCGGTGTATCAGCTGATTGATTATTACACCTCTAATGATTCTTGTTTCAGGGCATTCCACAGCAGAGAAACAGCATTGACCAAAGTATACAGCTGACTCCAGTGCTTCCTCAGTTCTAATTGTTGTAGTCCTCCATAAGTTAAGCGCAGTGTTTGTCACCGTTGCAGTATTTTACCCGACTGCCCTGTAAATGGCCTAGGAATCAGTAACCAGGCATTCTCCTGGTTTTAGATCCTAAATGAATAATAGGTCCCATTTTGTCCCGTTGATCTTTGCTCTACTCTGTGAGGTTTGGTGTCACTCTTTGGGCCGGGTCATCAACCTTCATTATTAAGTGGCCTGTAAAGCCCTCTGAGACATTGTATGTGATATTGTGCGATACAAATACACATGACTCAACTTAACTTCACCCGTGATTCTGTAC
>OMNV01011172.1:0-13927 GCA_900303265.1 Brotula barbata | reverse complement strand
GTGATTCTGTACCACACACACACACACACACACACATATATATATATATATATATATATATCTATATCTATATCTGAATATCTGATTTAGACCCTGTGCAGCCCTGTTACACGCCCATCTGACTTCTTTCATAACACCATTTGGCACTTGTCTGATGCCTCTGCATGTTGCCTCCTATCCAGTTACCATACCTCCGTTTGCAGTATTAAACTTAATGCCAAAATCTCCATCTGGTCCACCCGGGTTGTGGCTGGCTGTGAGGATGATGCCGCCAATGGCTTTGTATTTCCTGATCACACAGGAAATGGCCGGCGTTGACATTAATCCATGCTGTCCGATGATCAGACGACCCACCTGAGGAAATGTAACACAGGTGTGTACGTGTGAGCGGTCGCAAGTGTGCATCTTAATATATTTGAGTGGGGCGGGGGGGGGTTGCCAGTGAATATCAGGTTTTCTCTGTCCAGCTACTCCCAAAGAGAAGCTAGGAATAGAATCTCATCTAATGCACAGCAGTTAAAACACACCAAGTGCATGTTATATCATGTGTAACTTTTTTTAAATCCCTCTAAGTGCACCTTCCATTTGTGAAAGCGACAGCAGTGCAATATTAATTTAAGCCACAGAGAACACATTAGAGCTGCTGGCAGGAGGGTGAAGAACAAAACGGGTTTCATACATTTCTATTTCAAGATAGCACGGTAGCCTGAATAAAGCACAGCACTGGTTAACGGCTGTTGGAACTTAAAAATTAATTTATCAGTGCTCCACGGTCGTTATTCTGTTACAGAGTCGGTCATTGTGTAATTAGCATTTTACAGGGATTGGGATTTTATATTTATTCAATTATATTTCAGGCTTGATAGGAGCAGTTGCAAAATTGGCATAAAGTATTATCATTTTTTAAACTTTTACAATTATTGCAAGAAGGGAATGACTTTATATTTGTCAATTCACAAAAGTTCCTTTCACATTATGATAATAATGACACAATAGTGCAGCTAATCACAGTTTTGCATCAACTTTGTTTTGGGCTGATTGTATTTTCAGCGTGAATCTCATCTACATAACTAAAAAAACATTGGTTAATTTTTTATTTGTGGAACTACATACTGTAAACATGCAAGAGGAAACAGCTGATGGTCCAGGTGACACTGACATCAAGTACTATCATCGACCTGCACACAGTGACAAAGTGGCAGGCACACACGCACGTGCACACCTGTGCGGACACACACATGCTCATCAACATGCACAAACAAACACACACGGTAAGTAAATCCACACACGTGGTGACACTGACCCCATTCGCGGCTGCCATCTGCACAATGACCTCAATAGCTGTTTGATTGAAGAAGCGTCCGTCCCCACCCACCACCATGGTTGACCCCTGGCGGTCACGGAGGTCAATGGAGGAGAAGATACTCTGGATGAAGTTGTGCAGATAGTTCCTCCTGGACTGGAACACGTAGACCCTTTTCCTCAGGCCACTGGTTCCGGGTTTCTGGTCGGGGTAGGGGGCTGTTGGGACGGTCAGCACTTGCAGAGGACTGTTATCCATGGTATCTAAAGGAGGATTGGAGGAAAACCACAGTGCAGCGAGCTGGAGACCTTGTTGTTTGGCGGGACATGCCCTGTCAGTTGAGGGGGAATGGTCCACAGGGAGAGAATGGGAGTCTTGGCCCCTCCCCTTATTTCACACAGGCTAAAGCCCAAAATAACCTTTTGGACTGCAACGTGTGTGCAGAGGCAGCTGGAGGAACTGAAGACGCTCTTTTACACATGTGCATAGAGATCACTGTCACAGTGTGTATATGTGTGTGTGTGTGTGTGTGTGTGTGTGTGTGTGTTTGTCCAATACAAGGAAGACAGAGAGTGGGGTTTTTTCTGTATGAGACAGAACAGTGCTGCCCTCTAGAGTTTATTAAGGGTCCTTAGTTCATGCAGTTGGGTGAGTTGAGCATTATTATTGGACATGGATGTTTCGTATTGTTCACATGCTGCACTGCAATGTTCAGACAGGTTCAGTGACAACAGATTTTTATGGTACAATTTATGTTTTCATTACTCTCCTTGGGAAAACCACATCAAATCATCATAGGTTTATTCATACATTTAAGTTAAATAAACATATTAAATGTATACAAAATACAGTATGTACAATACAGATGCATGCTGGGAGTCAATGTGACTCAATGTGAACGCTGCTCACGGCTGGATGTGCACTTTAATTACATAACGATAACGTTTGACCTATGCTATAAAATTACAGAAAGGCTATTTACAACCAGCTAAATTCTGCTTTGCTATGTTTGACACGACACCGTACATTTCTGTATCAGTCCTGTGATGGAGGAAGAACAAAGGATGGATGGATATCTGGACATGTTACCAACAGGAACGGAATCATTCTTTTGACGCCGCAGCGCATAAATGATGAATCTGAATCAGATTCCTATGTGACTGAGTGTAATGTTTCTGCCTGTCCATCCCTTTTAAAATCAGGTTTGTTTTGATGAATCCCGCTGTAGTTTGTTGATGCATCCTCACAGAAAAACACCCGACTCTGTGGAGTCTGAGTTGGAGGAGGTGGGTGAGGGGACGGCTGCAGGGCGGACAGAGATCTCGGCAAACCTGAGGGAGTACGACGGTCTCCACTGGATCCCTCTTCTGCGCTCTGAACGGCCTTTTGGTCTGACGTGGAAGTATCTCCCGTTCAGGTTGGTGTCTCCGCAGGCATTGAACCACCAACCACCTGGAGGCCAAGGGACAGTACAGATTGAAAAGACAATCCAGGCTGAATATGACATCAGAGCGTATATTGGATCTTGTGTATCTGATTACTCCTGTACCTGTGTAGTTGTGGGCACAGTTGGAGCTCTGGTGGTTGTCATTGTCCCTGTCCTTGGTGGAGAACATTATTCCCGTGTGGTTGCTCATGGGGTCAGGCAGATCTCCAGACAGATGTGTGAGGTGAATGGTGTAGTTGCTCTCGGGGCCACCAAGGTGAAATCTGTATTCAATAGACCGCCTGACCTGTTTCCAGTCCTCAAGCTGGATACGAAGGACTGAGCTGCCCTGATTTACTAGAGAGTGGATCTTCCTCAGTCCCAGCCAGAACTCTCCTGTGACAGATAGTGATCAGAGAGAGCTCCACGTGGGTACGAGCACAAATTTTTAGTGAGACTTCAATATTACAAGCTTTACAACTATATTTCACTATTTCAACCCCCCCCCAGTTCAACTCCTCATCCTCCAACCCTCAATTCAACACTTTTCAGTAAACTTATTAATACCCGTACAAAGGTTTGGTGTTTTTCACTGACACAACAAAGACAAATTTACCTCCAAAATCTCCAAATCCATTTTCATATTTTCCCCAGGTTTGATCGAAATTCACCGAACCGTCCTTTCTTCGCTGAATGACTGTCGCACCGTAATCTAAGTGGAAAAACGGAGAATCACTGAGAAAAACACACAACCTGATGTGTGTCACTTCGCTGATCTTTGTCTAAAAAGTGTGTGTTTTTTTGCGAGACATATAAAGTACCTTTGCTCATATCACAGAAGACCATAAAGGGCTCTGATTCCTCGGGTTTGATGGCGTAAACACCACTTACTCTCTCCCCCGTGCTGAATAGTTCACGGCAGTCTGATGGGAGGTCTGAAAAAAGATGGATCACTTAAAGTTGAAGCTGTGTTTAGTTTAGACAAGCAGAATTGTTGCAACCTTTTCTGCTATCTAAAATCACGACAGACGAGGTTCAACACTCCAGTTTTCTGCGACATCTTACCTTTATTTTGAGTGCGGTTGCTAGAGTCCCGATAAGGGGTCAGGTCTGGGGTTTCAGAGCTGAATATCACAGACATCCTCTCACCGGTCCCTTGAGCGAAGGTGCTGGCAGACAGCTGGGGGGAAATTATGATTGAAATACTTCAAGGAACAGAAAATCCTTGGACTAACTCGAAATAATGACTAGAAATAAAAGCCTGGATGACAAAGGACTTCCTGCCTCTTGTCTGTTGATAACATTAACATAAATTTGATAACCTTCCCATTAGACATTGTGCAACTGCAAAAAAAAACAACCTTGGCATAACTTTTGATGCAGATCTGACATCTCAGCTGGATGCTGCAACCTAACCCCTCCCCCTCTTGGATCCAAAGTCTGAGTCATGTCAGGACTTGGACCGCATGGATGTGGACTTTGAATCTTTACTATTCCAGACATGAAGTGTTGTTTTCACATAATTTTGCTACATTGTCACTGATTTTCAACGTAATGAATGAGTCCTAATTCCTATAGCACATCTGTCACACCTGGACATTTGAGGAGAGTGGATCTCTCTTTACATTTCCTCTCCATACGTTTTGTCCTCAATTCACAACTATACAGCTACACAACACATTTCTGTTTTTCTTTTCTTCCTGGGGACAGTGCAGTGCCTCAACATTGACAGGCCACAACAGGGAAGAAAATAGAAAAATACTTTTGTACAGTAAGAAAGTAAGGAAGTTCCCGTTCCCTATACAGTAAAAGTACCTTCTCCAGTTTTTTAATCTTCATCCTCTGGTAGTTGAGCTGCTCACTCTGCTCCCTCACAGCCTGCAGCAGCTGGTTGATACTCTGCTCTTGAGTGTGGATCACGTCCTGATGAGAGACAAAAAGGGGCTCGTATGGACTCCTTCAAGTGAGACATTTTCATCTCGGTAAAAAATAAAAAAATTCAAATGCAGGTTTCCACGGTAACCCCAGGTGACTTACCCTGAGCCCCTTTATCTGCTCCACCTGTTGGCTGCTCACCATGCCCTGGGAGAGACTCCTCAGATTCTCCTCCAGCACCCCCACCTGGTTCTGCAGTTGGCTCCTCTCTTCCAGGATTGTGTCCACCTTGGAGTTTATCTCCACAGACAGGCTCCTGATCTCCTCATTGTTGCTCTTCAGCACCACTGTGGTCTTCTTAAGTTCCTCCTCCTCCTCCTTGATTTCACTGGCCATGACGGACAGCTGGTAGAAAGAGTTGTCGAAGATGTTGAGCTTCTGGACGATGTCACTGATCTGTCCTTTTGTCTTGTGTACAAAATCCCGGAGGCTCTGCCCCAGCTGAAGGAGGCCATTTGCAAGAAGATGCACGTCATCCAGGGCGGCAAAGCTGGAACGGCTTTCGACGGGGGCCTCGGGCTGGACCACCGGAGGCTCGAGGTTGACACAGAGGACAGGGACAAAAAGAGCCAAGAGGACAGGCACCAGGCGAATGAATGTTTTCATATTGTTGTTTTTGAAATGCTTCACCAACTGTGTGTCAGTGTAGCTGTGATCTCTTCTCTCCGTGACTGCATGAGGGACCAACTGGAGGCCTGAACATCGGGGCGTTTGTACTCCTGAAATCAATGATTAACCTGTTTGTGTGGGCAGTTTCTTCACGCAAGATGTGGAGTGTCCTCCTGTCCAATGGGCTTAAACCAGAGTTAGCTCATATTGTACAATGTCTTTCTGATGAATGTTTAACCAACGCTTCCGATAATCAGAAAAAAAACAATAAGATTGCAGTGATTTGACAGAAATTGTAACAGTTTTTTGTTGAAGTTTGCTCAATTATATCATTTTGGAAAATTTGCCTATTTGTGTTGACAATGTTTAACGTTAGGGGACATCAGGGAGAGTTGTAACAATGGAGTTACTGTATTTAAATCAGGTTTGCAACCTGTGCATATTTCATAAATCCTCTTCAATACATTGTTTCAATAGTTGACACACAAGTTTATAATGTAGAGTTATAAGTGTTATAACTGTCCAAGGTCTCCAACACACACCACGTGGTAAAGGAAGTATCCGTGATCCAAACGAAAACAAAACTTAGGAGTCAGTTTTCATCTATCTTTCATTTTGTATCTCTAAATGTCAAAATCGGAGATTGGGACTTCAAAAAGTCAAAGGGACAGCGTGACATTTGTCTTTTTTCAAATGACCTGTAGTTGGGACATCGTCATGGGGGGATCCTTGTTGTCCTCATGTTGTCCTGTTTATTTTTAAACAGGAATTGAGTAACTCAGTTTACATGAGATCAACTGGGGAATAAACGACTCCCCTCATCATTCATTTACTAATGGGTGTTTTGTTTTGATCCTAGTGGTAAAGCAGGTAACAGATTGCATCTTTGGAAAACTGCTGCAGCAGAGAAACGCTGTGCCAATGCCTGTTGGGAAAAAAATCACTTTTTCCTGCAGCATTACTTTTGCCAACTTTACCCACTGCACCAGCACGCTCGCACGCTCACAAGGCCAATAATAATACACTTATTTACGGTGGAAACGCCTTTGCAAGTTTAAGCAAGAGTGTGTGAGCAATAAAAACATGTCTATGGGGTGATGACCATGCTGGCCCTCAGTTAAATGTTAACTATCCATGTGAAAGCACGAGGCCCACAGTGTGTACACGGTAAACAAACAACAACCCTGACTTCAGCCAGAGGCCCCGCACCCGGAGAGGAACAGGAGGATGTACAGTGGTCAACATTTATTAAGGCCAGAGACTTCAAAGAGCAAGGCACTTATAGAGACGTGGAGGTGGAAGGGGTGCATGATCAAAATGGGACGCGGCCGAGGGAGCCAACCACTCATCACGGAGGGGATTGATTGATATTAACACTGAACAAAATGACTGCAAAGTGAAACAGTCCCCTAGTTTTGGTTTTTTGGGGGCAAAGTGATAGCGGATCGTTCCAGAGTTACAAATGTTCATCATCTGTTCAATATATGAGCAGGTGTTAGATATGAGATGTTAGATATAAGCCATGATGGCCCTTTAAGGTTTTTAAAGTATGTCGGGGTTGTACGTCACTTCGTTTGTTTATGTGTCCCACCTCGTGGCCAATAATGGATTACTGCTCCTTTAAAGCTATAAGCAGTGTTCAATATTCACCTTTTGTTTACTTCATCTGATCGTTGAAAATACCGACACACCAAACTTTTGGTTCAACTTCACTTACCGTTCCTAGAATTGGATTTAAATATGAGCCGCTCGGCAAGTTTTCCTCATCTCAAAACGATGAACGCATCCATCTATATCATTATCTTTACCCACTTAACCATGCATAGAGAAATTTCTGATTGTTCCAGTTGGTTTGTCTGCTGCAAAATGAGTTAAATCAAACAATTTTGTGATCAGTAGAACTCACAGATTGCTTGCTTGTTTGTTCCAATCATCAAAACAGAACTAAACTGATTGTTTGAGCACCTGGAATATTTTTTTGGCTCTCTCATTCACCACAAACACACACTCACACTCACCCACGCGCACACGCACACTCACCCACGCGCACACGCACACACACACACACTAGACTAAACTTAAACCTTATGCCTTCTGTTTTGGACACTGGTATGGTTTCTCCACAACACAATCAAATATTTTCCAGCCTTGTAATTTGAATTGATTTGCTGTCAGTGAGGTGAGGACTCCCAACGTGTCCCTCCAGACTGAGCTATGTGCCATTTTTGAAAGATGTGGGACCTTTGATTTAAAAAAAAAAAAAGAAAAAAGATACATTTGTTGTTTTTAAATAGTGCCGTAATAGCCGTACACTTCAAACAGAGGAGACAGCAGTCTGGACGAATATCTTGGATGTTCTTCTCTAGCATTCCATTACTCACAACTCTGAAAGGAACACGTTGAACCCATTCTGGTCATTTATGTTTCTGTGATGCCTGCTGACCATCTTAACATCAACATTAAGATGTGTTGGCCTGACCGGGTTGTTCGGTGCTTCGAAAAAGTATTCAATCGCTTGTGAAATGAAAGTGAAAATGCTGCAGTGAACAAAATTATTTAGACCATAACGAAGCACTGTTTGAGTCTGGGTATCTTATGTCATCTCATCTTATTTTATCTCGTCTAAACTCATCTAATCTGATCTCATGTCATCTCATCTCAGTTTATTTTATCTTATCTCATCTCATCTCATCTTATCTTAAAATAAATGATTGCAGCATTCACCCCATTCAATAGGACGCTCCTAAATAATGACTAAACAGAGACTGCTTTGGTTTTCACAGTGACGTACGGTACACGTTGTAGGTTAAACAAGGATCACCGGTGTGCAGTCAAAGTGTTTGAATTGATTTAACATCACGAAAGAGTAGAAAAAGTTTGGCACCTCTGTTCATCGGAGTCGAGCGGGCCATCAAAACGCAACCAAAAGACCAACAACAACCCTTTGGAGACAGAGACATGTACATATACAACATCTGCTGCCCAGTAGCTTTATGGGAGGGTGGCAAAGAGAAAACCACTGTTCAAAAAGCCAGTTTGCCTGTGGGAGACTGTGAAGTTTGATGGAAGAAGGTTTAGTGGTTTCATGAGACCAAAATTGAGCTCTTTGGCCATCAGACTAAACATAATGTTTGGTGTAATCATAAAGAAAGCATGAGCACGGTGCTGTGGGGGAGCTCCTCTACAGCAGGCCCTGGAAGGCTCGTCAGGGTGGCTGAGGGTAAAATGAATGCAGAAATAAACCAGGAAATCCTGGAGGAAAACCTGAAGGAAAACCTGACGCAGTCTGCAAGAAACCCGGAGAAGGGGAGGAGATCCGTTTTGATCTGTTTGACAGATAATAATCGCGTATGACAAGGCACACAGGATTGACTTACAAACAAGCTGGAGGTATTACAGCGGTCGAGTCAATCTGACTGGCTGAAGTGAAAATAAGCATTTCAAACTTCTAAATAATTTCCATTCCATTGTCATTCCAACTCGACTACTTCATCTAAAATCCTTGAATTCTCACCGCTAGCAGCCAACAGTAACAGCGATTCATTGTTGACGGCGTTACAACTTTCCAGATCATTTTATCACCATAACACCTACTGAAAGATACTAAAATATCGCACAATACTACAGAGTCTTTGCCACAATTTAACCCCCGTAAAAGACGATCTGCCTTTACAAACAACACTCCGCAAATCTCCGGCCAGACCTTCAACCGGGGGTCAGCTTCCACAAGTAATAACGGTCAGTCGGGAGGAAAATGAAAACCCTGCAGCCGCATGTCCAGTACACTTTTCATTCTGTGGACACAAAGAGTCCATTTATGGAGGTCAATATCATCCCTCCAATTTCATATATGTTTTTCATGAATTATAAACTAAAAGCATTTTTCCGAAAGTGATCATGCAACTGTAAATCTTCTGAAACTCCTTTTGGGCAATCCACACTTTTTCTTGCCTGTTGGCTTGGTTTTCGGCAGTATGTGGTCAGTCCGTCAGCAATCATCTGGTCCAATAAGGATTATTTTTTTCTCTCTCCCATGAGTCAAACCACAATCCCTCTCGGAGTCGCTTGTCTGCTTGGGTAATGGAAAAGCCGCATTTCTTGCTAATTCCTTTTCCATGGTGCGTTCAGAGCGTGGTGGGGCACGAGGCGGTGTCTGCTGCCACTTGAGTGGCATTGACAAGTTCAAAAACCTGATGCTCCCAAACCAAAACTTCATATTTTTTTTAAAGTTCTTTACTTCTGTAACGTAACATGTAACATATTCAAATGTACCCATGCTTGGACACACTCACACAGCGCGACACTGGTCAGAATCCGTGGAACGGGTGTTGCCAGTCAAGTTCTTTGAAAGGGGCCTAAATTGTTCTCGTTTCACTCAGTGTGCATAATGATGATGTAACAGAAGAATTGGATGGATTTTTTTTACACATTAAAGCATTGCACAAGTTTCCAAATGCATTAAAATAAGATCATATAAATCGATATCATGTATGTTTAATGTCCACCTTAATATTTCCAGGAAGTGAGACATCTTCATCCCAAAAAAACACAAACACAAGAAGAACAATAAGAAATAATCCAATATGAATGACTCGGAAATGAGAGAGAGAAGAGAGGAAGAGATTTATACTTTTCTACCGCAACGTTGGTGGAAGAAGAACATTTGAGAGGATGTCCCGTGTCTTTTGGGAACATGGGGGACCGCATTTTCATTCATGTCAGTGGCGTCCTCGAGGAGAATGCTGGGTAATGGTTTGAAAGAGGATCCACAAAGAATGACAAGTATGGCCTCTCAGAATTAACCCCCATGGCTGGTACCAAGCCCTCTGCCCTCCCCCCTATTTATGTGATTATAGGGGACCGAGACCACACAAGGCTGGTTCGGGTTTCACTTGATGTATGTGTGTGTGTCAGCAAGAAAGTATTCAGTGAGGTTTTGCATGTTCGCTGATGTTATATAAGATGATAATGAGGAGTGTACATGTAAGTAAGATGAGTCTGTTGCTATCTTATGCTCCATCCATTCTGTTGTCAAAGAGGAGCGATTCGTCTCTTCCAACTACACCTCTGACCTCCTATTGGCTGATGAGTGAAGGGATGGGCGTGGCTCTTTCTGTCTCATCGGCCTCGTTGGACAGGAGGTGAGAAGCCGAGTTCAGAAGCTCCTCCCTGCCTTGTGCTCTTTTACACACACAGTAAAACCAGCTCATGTTATGGCAGGGCTTCACATTGGCATTTACCAAACAGCCGTGGCATGCCACTCTCCCTGACCGGACCTCCCCGCCTCCTCAGGAGACGGACAGAGGATCAAGGCTGAACTCGGCACAGAGCAGGCTGGCTGACAATTACGCCCTCCATCAGTGAGACAAAGTGGAGGAAACTGAGGAACAATCCTCACAAGGTAAGCACAGAGCCTCATTTCATATTCATGTGGGATCGCTCGGCCGGTGGAGACTGTGGAGGAAGATTGTTAATCAAAGATGCTGAGTGCTGACCTTGGATGTCATCAGTCCATGGTGGGCTCCTCTAAATTCAGAGTCAGAAAAGCTTTTGGCTCCAGACTGATCTAACAAATTGTGTAGAGTGGACCTCCAGGTCTGTGCTGAATACCAATCAGACACACGGGAGGGGGAGTTTACCTTTTAAAGATTAAATGTTGGAATATATTTACATTTTGTTACATCTAGATGGATACCTAATGGGAAGCAAGTGACTTGAACACACACACACACACATACATACACGTGCACTTGAACACACACAGGCACAGACAGCTAACTTTCTATTTTAACACTGATGTGCACATACCATGGCGTTCCTCCTAGCGTGAAGCCCCTGGCAGCTGTTTCATCGTATGTGCTTTGACTCGACATACCACACAATGAGCCTTAGATGCCAGAGGGCAACACTGACCCTGTTGTTATTGGAGGAGGACCAGAACCTCTCCGATCTTCCAAAAATTCCCCCAGACAAAGAAAACACAAACGCTGCAAAACTGCGGGAAAAGTAGCGACACGAGAGTGAATGAATTTTCTAGGAAATCCTCATGGAGATAGCAGTTGAAAAATGTGGGTTCGAAGGAGAAAAGTAGAAATAGATACAGCAGAGGTGGAGTGGAATTCGAGTACAAACAGTTTGCTTTGGTTCCTAAATCAACTCGGAACAGAAGACAAGGTTTAGAGTTATGCGCTGGAAAAACCACACGGTCTGTACAGCCAAAAGTGGAGGAGAAGAATGATTTTTCTGGAACGCCGCATAGACAAGCAGACCTGTGGACATACACACCGCACAGACAGACAGACAGACAGAGAGAGACGGAGGCAGACAGGGAGACAGACGGGGAGAAACACATGGCAAATAAATGGACAGCGCTTTGTTAGATGTAGTTTTACGTCTCGCTGACACCAAGTCAGTTTTCAATTTTGGGACAAAGAGATTTATTGTCCACTCTGGAAACTCTTTTCATCTGCAAGCTCAGCATCCATGAAATTATGGACTGCTGGCCAGACTCCATTAAGCTGTAAAACAACTGCGAGAAATAAGTGTTGCAACTTATTTTTCTTTCAGATACCTGGCATCGGCTTACATTCCAAATCTAAAACAAGACGTTTGTACACATTGGAGGGCAAGAGCCTTTAAAATAGCATCACAGGGAGGTGGCCCCGTCATATTCAGATCATATTTAATTTGTGGCTGTGGTGAGGAACGCTGCGAGGCCGATGGTGATGCAGAGAGAGACTTAAACACATTTTCCAGAGGATTGGGGAGAGCAGCTGTGGTAGGATCAAGAAAGATGAGACGAAATACAGGAAAATGTCTAATGAAAAAAAAAAAAAACCCTAAAAAGACCTCTAAAACACAAAGGGGGATTTAGCTTCCCCGGGAAGGAAGCCTTGATGTTCAAAAGGCCAGAAAATTCACCCTGCAGTGTGACTTTGGATTGAGTTCGGGAGCGGGGAAGTGCTGTGCAGTACAATGGGGCCTGTTTAGGGAGAAGTGAATATTTTACGTTTCATTTCTTGGGTTTCCTGTGAGGTGGACCTGCTGGCCAAGCTAAGTCAATTAGAAGCCGTGCCATGAAACTGTGGAGAGAGTGAGACCATTCTAGCTGTTAGATTGTTTCCTCTGTGGCAGCCCGGTCAGGAAGTAATGAGTGAGTCCGTCTATTTATGTGTAGAAAACAAAGGAGCTGTGGGCTGAACTTGATGGGTTAGGGTTAGGTCGCTCTGTTTGGGTTGGTGACGGTTTACAAACGATAAATACTGTTACATTTAACAAACCACGCTATCTAGGCCAAAAAAATCATTTAAATTTTGAATTTGTGGAACAATCTTTGTGTGTGGGATAGCTGCTTTAACGTTTAGAAGGCACAGCTGAAATGATTTGATATCGGAGAGAAGTTCAAAACGTTAAAGTTATGCTGACAGGGATTCAGATGAGAACAGAACAGTTGCTGGATTAGACTGACTGACATATTATTTGTAACCTTTCTCTCTCTCTCTCTCTACACACACACACACACACACACACACACACCAAACATGCAACAACATGTCTGGGTCTCCTCTGTTGACGTATATTTTTAGATTTACACCCACATGTGAGCTATATTTAGAGTCAGATCAGATGAACGGGGACGCACAGTGGCACGGCGGTTAGCACTGTTAACTCACAGCAAAGAAGGGTGTGGGTTTGATTCCCCTCCGTCCGTGACTTGCATGTTCACCGTGCGTCTGCCTGGGTTTCCCCTGGGTGCTCCAGTTTCCTCCCACCTCCAAAGACATGGACGCAAATTGCCCATAGGTGTGAGTGGGAGTGTGATTGAGTTGTCTGTCTCTACGTGTCAGCCCTGTGATGGACTGATGATCTGTCCAGGTTTTCTCCCAGTGACTGCTGACATAGGCTCCATCACCATGGCAACCTTAACATGGGTAAACCGAATAGATAATGGATGGATGATGGACATCAGATGGACAGAATGATGCTTCTCAACATCATAATAAATAAGTACATTAGAGTCAAGGTTTGTGTTTTAAGACGCTAGATGAGATTAACTTTATATAAATATATATCATTGTCTCGTCTAGGCGTCTGTCTGTGTGATGTATGTGTCTGTATGTCTGTCTGTGTGATGTATGTGTCTGTATGTCTGTCTATGTGATGTATGTGTCTGTATGTCTGTCTGTGTGAATGTACTGTGTGTGTATTTTTTTTATACCGTCTGTGGTGTAGTTAATGTATGACAGGTTCACAAATCCATTCAATTCTTACAGACGTTTCCATTTTCAACAGATCATACAGATCATTGTACAATACAGACTTTACTTTATCCTCCATAGAGCAGCAGTGGGACGAGGTCTCCCATATTGGAACAGTAAAGGTCTTATACTATGAGCTGCCATTGACAGAAGAGATGACTACAGCAAACACAGCCCATCTGGAAACCACCAATCTAGGACAGACATATTCATGTATATTAACCATACAGTTTGACTTTACGTACGCCTGTGTCAGAGGGTGTGTGACTGATGGAGATCACTTTCCCAGCTGGGCTATTTGGCGGTGTTTGTCTGTTTACTGCATAGCTGACATTGTTTGGGGCTGCGGCTTTGCGGATTTGGTGCCTGAAGAGGACAGCGAGCTGCCACAGAGGC
>OMNV01011171.1:0-13741 GCA_900303265.1 Brotula barbata | reverse complement strand
ATATACATGGATCTATAATAATATACATAGATTTTGTTATGATATAAAACAGGGTGCTGGGACACGAGAATGATCAGACTTTTACTCATTTTTCAGTTGGAGTCAGGACAAACTTTGGAAAATCTCCCATCATACAAATCAAACTATTTTATTGCTCAACCGTATAGTTTCACAGACGAAATTCCACAGATGACAAAAGTGTTCACAGATTTTTTTTTTTTTTGCTGCTTGAAAGTTTCACCCTGGTGGGAAAGCTTCCATTTTAACACGCTAAAGCAATTTTTATAAATTTCTGTGCGAACAATAATCAAGTAAATTTGCACTTGGTGTGAAATGGCCTTAACCTAACAATGTAAATAAACTCAGTGTGATAGAGTACAGTAGCGTGACCGTGAATAGGAGCCTCCTCGGCTGAAAAGAATTCAATCCGGCAGAGGAAACCGGCCAGTGTTCCACTTGGAGATGACAGTGGTTGCTTAGGTGCAGGGATAGAACGCCCTCAGAGTTCAAAGATGACAAGTTTCCCACAGGGAAACACCAAGGGACTCAATTCAACTTGTCTTTTTCTGCCTCTTTGGAACAAAATTCAGCGTGTTGTGAAATAAGATTGTGCTTCATTAGGTTCTAAAAAGATTTGCATATCTTACAGCTCCTCTATTTTACATGCTCCGGATATTTGAGAGGCCTCCAATAGGATTATTCTCCAGCTGTGGAACTTGTGTGCCCGGCCATGTTTGTCCAGCAAACAGCCTCCTGTGCTCGCTGACCAGCCGCTATGGTCATTTTTGCCTCCAAATCTGCTTATAGATTTTCTTTGCTGTGTGGCCTGAGTCAGGTCAGGAGGTCAGCCTCTTGCATGGCATTCTGGGAGTGATTGTTCTCCGAAGGCCCTGGCTGTGGAATCTATCATCATTAATGCTCCAGTCTGCTCTTGTTAACCGGCTGCCCAAGCACGATGGGGGAAGAATCGAGCTCTTTTGAAATGACTGCTTTTGAAAGGAGATCAAATTTGTCATTTTATCTAATAATTGGGCCAAATAGGGCAAAGCCAAAAAGGTCAAGAGGTCAGCTTCATTTTCTGATGGATGAGCCTACATTTGAGCCGCAAAATTCTCCAATAATCAACTTTAATAATTGAATATAACATCGGTGGGAATAGTGTGAGAGTAATGTATAAAACATCATCCGCCACGTGGCGACATCACGACCAGCACAATGACTCAACTGGAAGCTACATTTTTGTAGCTAGCAGCTGTGAAATGTCGCACTGATGAATATGGCAAATGTCTGCATCATTCGAAATGTTTACTTAAAGATTGTGAACCTTGGTTAGGTATGCTGACCCAACACTAACATCAGGGTCCTCCATCACCCACTCGTGCACTTTTTTTCATCTTATTGCTGTTAAAACTGTCCACATGATATAAGTGAGGGAAGCCAGCTGCTAGCGTTAGCGTGAGGTCCTTCTAGCGTGAGTCCGCCTCTGTGGTCTAAAGCAAACGATTTCCTCTTTTCGTTTCAGTTTAAGCTTTGACCCCGCATGGGAAACTAAATAATGAATTCCATATTTCCGTTTGGTGAGCAGCAGGATTGGCTGTTGGCGACCATCAATCACTGCCGGCTAAGCAGCGTCCTCTGTCTCAAGGTGGAGACCAGGAGAAGACAAACAGACAGTTAATCTGCTACACACAAGCTTTACTATAACATATACTGTGCCAATACTATTCAGTAAGACAAAAGTTACACTGTTATGCTGTTTTTATTTTCATTTAGAGAAGTCGGACACGATTAAAAGATAAAAAATACTGCTAAGTCTGATGCTGCATGCGTGTAAACTGCAAAATTGCCCACAGTGGCATTAAACATGTGAAAAAGTTTTGTAGAAATGATAGAAATAGTACAAGATGTTCTTGATTACATGCAGCACGGTGACGTAATGAGTAGCACTGTTGCCTCACAGCAAGAGGGTCGGGGGTTCGAATCCCTGAGTGGGTTTCCTCCGTGTCCCGTGGTTTCCCCCACCCACAAAAACATGCTAATCACTCCTGCCATTGTCCCTGACCAAGGCAAAGGTAGAAGAAGATCTGGAGTTGGTCCAGATTGTGTTGTGTGTGTGCTGTCCACTGCTCCTCATTGAGGATGGGTAAGAATGCAGAGAATTAATTTCCCTATGAGTATCAATAAAGTATCATTCTTCCTTTCTTTCTTTCCTTGCTGTGATTTGGAGTCTGTGCATGTAAAAGTCATTGTTTCCTCAAATTTCTGTTTCTACAAACATGTTATGACTTGCATTGCAATTTCAAATTAAAAGCACAGATGCAAAGCAATATGGAAAACAGAAAAAAGTGCATCATAAAAATGACAAGTTAGATCATATAGCCATGCCTCTTGCACTGTGGAAAGGGTGGGAATGGCAGGTGTGTGCATTACATCTGAAATGACACGAGTTTCATTAGTGAAAACACACAAAAAAAACTTTAAGAAACTATTGCCACAGATAAGAACCGTGTGAAAAATCGATGGGGCAGCTCAGTTGTCAGTATGACGGTGTGCTGACTAACACTCGCAGGAGCCTGGCAGAGTGGGAAGAGGGTTTTAAGGACGCCCACTGGAGATAAGAGTCCATTCACATGGGAACAGCAGTATTTTTTCCTTTTTTTCTCTAAAGTCACCAAATCTTTAGAGGAACAGAGTTGAGTATTTGCCTTCCTCCTGCCTGAGACTAGGATGACAGCTCTGGGCCCTACGCAGAGCACTCTCAGCAGTGGGAAAAGGGGAATGGGACGAGCAGAGTAATCTCCTCTTAAGCCTTGCCTATTTATCATGGAGGTAATGATAAGAATCAGATTTAAAGGCGAACCTTGAGATGGGTCAGAGCCTCGTATAGGCGGTAACGCGATCTGCAGGAGAACACTGATAACCCAGGACAATACTGAGGACGGCTGTCAGATAAATAAAACAAACGGCGTGAAGCTATAAAAAAAAAAGGGACCACATGCCGTCCGCTCCACAGAACAAATGCAACATCGCCAAGAACAGGAAGACAGGGATGTTCAGGGACAGATAAAGGGAGCAAAGAAGAGATGAGTTATTTCAAAGGCCGCTTTGGAGTGGTGAGCATGATGGACAGTCGGGGATAATGGATGAACATCATTGATCCGTACGACAGTTTACGTTCCAGGTCGACACTTTGAATATCAACACAAGAAAGTTTTAATCACAAAGTACATTAGAAATTGATCCATCAAATGTTTGAAGTTTTTTTTTGTTTTTTTTTTTGCAAGTTGTTCTTCAGCGGAAACTAATGCCAGCTAAATAAAGGTGTATAGATGATTTAATTGTGTCATTTTAAAGGTGCAATGTGTCTTTGTAACAACAAAACAGTTTTCCACTGTTCATTCATTGTTGATTCCAGCGGGTAAATTTGTTGGTAAATTTTGTGACAGCGTGCTTTGTTGTGAAACTTTAGTTGGCTTAACAACAGCAAAGCACTGGACATACAGGTGAAATACAAAACTATATCCTGAAACATACTGAAATACGACTCATCCAAGCTCAGAGAGACGTCACTTAATATCTCAAACAGCTGGAAGAATTGAATTCTCAAATTTCTCAACAAAATATGACCTGACATAATTCCTAAATCCCGAAGTAACTGACATTAACAATTCTTGCAACATCCAAACAAATTACATAAATGTTAAAATTATGCTAGAGTATGCTATCAGGCTAGCTAGAGCCAGCTATCATAAATTTAACATAAACATTAGCAGGAAACTGAGTTGCAATAGCTAGAGTGCTATTAAATAAGATACACAACATGCTAGCAGCTAGCTAGCAAGTTCTTAGCTAGCTGCCAAACTGTAGAGCAAAAAAAGCCAAAATGCTGTGATTTCCAAGAATAAACAATTGAGAGCTGTATGAAGCAGATATGTAATCAATTAATCATCTATTGCCGTTTTCTTTCAGAACAAACACCTGAGACCAAAAACCGTTGGTTCTGTATTAGCGCCGAGTCGCTGGTGGCCATCACCAGCAGATTGCCCTCTGCGCGATATGTTGTCTGGTGAGGTCACTCAGTGGCCTCGGGGGCCCTCGGGCACTTCCCGTCTGAGGATCAACAGCGCTTTGACCTCTGGGAATCTTTCCTCTGTAGAACGTGTGTGAGGTCATGTTTTCCAGACCCTGTTCTCATGTTCCTGTCCACCCCACTGCACTGTATCAACATGGCTCTGCAGTTATGAAAATATAAGCAAGCAGACAGGCAGAAGCGTATCCTGTGTCAGCTAGCGAACAATGGAAGAAAACATGTCACTGATATTGAACAGGTTGGTCACATGTCCGATAAAATGCCTTCAATCTGCAGCCTATATTTGTCATTCTTAAACTGAGTGGGATTACGGAGGTGGACAGTCTCCTCCCACAGAGAAGATTAATGAGTAGGACTCCGCTGCATAGAGCGGTGCAGTTTGGGAGCCCATTTGCCCCTGTGACTTTAGGACTTGTGTCGCGTCACTGGATCGTGTCAACCGGCGCGGAGGAATAGCCTCGGTGTTAGACGTGATAAAGTTGACGCTGTGATGCCTCGCAGACCGCAAGCTGCTCTGATTACTATCCTCGTAGCAAATAACCCACCTGGGAGCAAATAATTCACTGTGCTGCATGATGTCTTATTTTAAGTATTTCCCTCAAGGATACATTTAAAAAAAAAACACAGTGATATTAAAGGTTGAAGTGAGGAAGTGTTCATAAAAGATGGCAGCGTGTGTTCATTTTTTCATCCTGAATCCTTTTGTATAAGGGGAATAAAGTTGTTGTGGAAATTTCAGGAAGTATTTCCTGCGTTTAACAATGCCCCAAAAAAATATTTCATGAGTGGGCAAAAAGCCTCATCCGTTGGGTGGAATAATAACCATATTAGTCCACTTACATGAAAAAGCTTTAAAATGCTTTTAATTAGCAGGAAGTCAAATCCAAACAGCGCCGTGTGACTGCGATGACTCACTGGATCACACTAGTATGAGCTATGCCTTTTATATCTCCCATGAGATCATCTCTTACTCATATCATCTAAACACACAATTATGTTACCAGCCGTGCTCTATCGTGATGTAAATATCCAGCTGAGATATGAATAGGAAATGAATCACACACAATTATTATATTTTCCACGAATGCATCACACGCAATGAAGAAACGTTTCCTGTTCAAAGTGTGTTTTGAAGTAACCAATCGGAATTATGGTGATGTATCTAAAACACTTGGATACACTTTGGATGCCTAAATTGCTTTTATGTGACATATGCACCATCTTTGAACAACAGCAATGTGTCTGATGAAGGTAAACAACTTGTTGTTTAGTAACAACAACAATAAACAGATTCACAACAGCCCCCTCCTCACATTCCACCAGTTTATGTTCCCATGTGTGCTGGAAAATTCGGGTAATAATTGCACATTCACACTCTTTCAGATGTACACATTCAGCCCGGTGTTCCATTTTTTTTTTTTTTTCTCATTTGAAGGAAGTTATTTCTCCAGATCCGTGGAAGCTCTTTTGTGAGACATCAAGGTTTCCCTTTGCTCTTTGCCTCACTTTTTTTCCTCCTCGCTCCTCTTTCTTTGACTCTCTGTGCCTCCTCTATGCCAGTGTCTGCAGCTGTATTTTTAATCAAGTGAAGGATCCATAGAGAAATGGGCATTTCTTTCACAGCATTACATTCTTCCCCCTCCTGTCTGCGCTCATGGATCACTGGTTAGCTTAGAAATACAGCCGACACAATAGCAGCAGCTGACATGTGGAGCTTAATGGTAATAATGGCCATTTTTAAGCCCAATCAATCACATTTAGTGGACATCTCCATTTTTTGCCTGTGAAAAGGTATAAATAATAATAATGATAAAAAAAAAAAAAGAAACAGAGGAGGAAAACGTGGTTGGTGGAGAGAAAAAAAAAAGGCACCTCGGTAAATATTTTAACTGCTTATTAAGATTTGGAGCGCGCCACAAAAGGAGCATCTGTGCTCCACGGGGCAGAGTGAAAGGAAGGACCCAGATGGTTCTTAGAAGTAAACTGTGAAAACTGATCCATGAAGTGGGCAAAGTAAGCCCATTTATTTAACATTTATTTATTGTGTGTGTGTCCATGCGTCTGTATAGATCTTTGTATGCGTGTGTGCGCAGTAATAAGTGTGCTTTTGATTGTGCGAATTGCATCTGCAGTCCTAAAGTCTCAACGCTGAACCAAAAAGTCCTGAGAGGACAGAATTCTTTGGACAGCCTATAAAATGTGCAATGAATACCTCCGTTTGTTTATCTTTGCAAGGTTCAGATATTTCAATGTCTCTTCTGCTCTCCTTTTATGAGTCTGTGCAACTTGTGGTGCGATTCTTAGACACGCAACGTGGAAGGCAAAAAGTGGGGGGAGGGGAGTTTCAGTTGTCTTTGCACAACAATGTATTTAAGTAACGGCCTCGTCCCCGCGCATGAAGAAAAGACACATACAATCTGACTGGATATACGACCGAAGACACGTTTCTTTATTAGCAGTTGGGACACTTGCTGAGAGTTCGGGTCGTTCCCACTTTAGCTCTGTCCTTCAGAATAATTAAGGTAAACGTAATAAGAGAGCAGAGAACATAGCTTTTCACAAGATAATATGGAAAATTTTACAGCTTTCATCCCTTCCTAATCCTCCCTGCTCTTTTATCTTGTTGGCTTTTTATTGGCTGTGCAGCTCCTGGGAACTTTACCCTAATAAAAAACAATCCTGTGGAATTTTCCAGACAATTTATGCAGAATGCAAAAAGATGGGCACGCACTTTTTTCATGGCCCAGCACACACAACTGCACTGGTTTTTAATCAGTGAATAAGTGTGTGGGAGGCCTGGAGGTTGCGCAATTTTTGTAATTTTTCCTCATATTCAAAGATTCTGCTTTGGATGGAAGTAATCAGGAGCCGAGGGAAAACCTGTAGCACAGTTTAGGTTGTAAGATGAAACACACATTTGTAGTGAGTTTGTGTAAAGAAACTTGAAAATAATACCAATGCTGGGACAAGGACTGCAGAAATACAATAAATAAAGTAATGAATTATTTTTACTACTTTTCCTGTAGGTCGTGTGCCATATAACAAAAATGAGGATGGGCAAATACATTTTGGATCATAAAAGTAATTTGTGGTTTTGTTTCTGCTTTTCAGAGGTCACACCCAAAGCCCTTTTTTTTCCCCCAGGTTCTACATTACATTTCATTCCCAAAAGCTGTGTTCATTTTCAAAATAAAACTCATAAAAACATCATATAAGCAATAACCGAAGAGAGTCCTTGTAGAAATTTACATATTAATCCAATACTAAAAATCCCCATCCATTAAAACTTTTACAGGCTGAAATAAAACTGAAAATGCTTCATGACAAAATGAATCTGGCCTCTGCCAAGACTTTGTTCTGGACACGATGCATTTCTCAAAGCATAAATTGCCGGTCACCGCAGCATCCGCAGCATTGTGAGCTGAATTGCAGACGCTGATGTTGTAAAGTAACATCTCCCACACCAGATGAGATATTCCAGCGGTCACTATCTCTCCCTGTGCTGCTGTTGACACCCGGGGGAAACAAAACGATCTCATGCTGCAGATGGAGTCACATAAACTTCCTTCAGAAAAACTGTGAGTTGCAAATCAGCTGCAGGTTGGGACTGAATTCAGCCTGGAAGATTAAGGACTCACACGTCGGCGTTTCCCAGTGCCTGATGGGAATTTACAGCTAAATAATTACGATTTGTGTTATTAATGCACAAATGAAGAGAACAAAAGTTAGAAGCGCATACATTTTTATCAAATGTACACAAGTTGTAAATGTCATGAACGGCTAAAAGCGAAAACTAATTATGTAAAATATCACAAGTTGGATGTTATTTTCACATCTCTCCCGGGAAACATTTGTTAATTTAGAGCAACTAATTTTTCCTCTTCGTTATTTGAAAAATGTAAAAGTTTGGAAGATACGTTTAGTAAAAATTGTTGATGGCACTGATAGTCTCCTTAGCTGAAAAATGAAATGTACACCATTTGTAAAAAAAAGGTAAAGATTCTAAAATAGACATAATAATTTAGTTGGGAAGAAAATAATTTCACGTCTCCTATGTTTTTATTTTCAACATTTTCTTCATTGTTTCGTCGAACAATGATTTCCATAAAACTTGTGTGTTGTCATCCTGCCATGACAATGTCAACAATATTACAATTTTAATCCGTATAATGATTATTTATAATCAAATACACTAAGAATAGAAGAATATTAGAGCCATGCATGATCTCCTGAAAACCAAAACATATATTGATTTGCTATATTTGACTTTCACCTCCATTCTTGCGATGCTGCTGTATTGTATTCTGCACGCTGCACTTTGCGCTGCATGTTAACGTCTGTCAAATCTACATTTAGCAGCTTGTGCTTGTTTTGGATAGATTTTTATCAGCAGTAACCGGTTAGCTGGGAATAAGCAGCAGAGCAGAGTGATATTGACTGCAGGTCAGAGTCTATGTCCAGTGTCCACCTGGGGGTAGGATGGCCAGGCCCCATGTGCCTTTGTGCTGTATGAATAATCCAATTATAGCTGCTCAACATCAGATTGATGTGAAACCGATTCATTCATCATGTGACCTGACAGACCGGGCTCCCTTCAATTTGCGGCTCTTTCTCCTTTTCTTTCCTCGAATGCATCCACAATGTTTCTGAGGACAGCCAGGATCGGGAGGGCCCAGCTGCTGCGCCGGCTTCATAATGGCTCGCTGACCAAAGGGAGTTTTGTGAAGCAGCAAGGCTAATAAATGGAAACCTGACCCACGAATCGCTAATTTTCGTCTTCAGTTGTGGCCTTGTTTTCTCATTAAGCACACGATCATTTGAATTTTGCCATTCACGAGTGCTGCTGTTATTAGAGATGTTTTCTTCAGCGCGGGGTCGCATTATCAGCCAAGATGTCCTTGACCAATCATTGAAACAAAAATCACAAAATAGCGCTGCACAATTAAGGGAAGTATAACTGAAATCACCATTTGGCCTCATGCAATTACAGCGCTCTGAAAACTGGCCATTACAGGTGAGGATGTGATAATGGGCCGCCTTGTGAGAGCCTGCGAGGAAGGCAGCGTCCTTCACCGGGAGAGTGTTCCTGAGGTGGGCTGGTCGTCAGTGGGTTAGACGTGATTTGTGGATTATATGTAGATATCTTGTCATGTTGTGTTCGTATTGTATAACCATATAACTCCAGATCGTAATTGTCCCAAATAAAGTACTTCCTGATTGGCTACAGATTGTCCCTGTTGTCTGGCATGGTGGTCCTGAGACGACAGCAGTGAATCCACCCTAATGATGGACATTCTTCCGCGTGTCCTGAAATGTCCTATCTTCCTGTTAACATTCTATCTGTTCTCAAATCACCACCGCATGCCTTCGGAAAAACACGGTGAAAGCATTAAAATGTTTCCTGTACATCCGAATCAGACATGGGTGTGGCCATGTTTACATGTTTGACAGCCGAGACAACTGTTCAAAGACACAGGCAGAGCAACAAGAACCACACTGGACAGGTACAAATGTGTGCATGGACTGGATTTGAAGCACAAATGTACAGACAAAGAGTCAAAGTCAAATCACAGAAGAGTTTAAGTCACAACTGATGCTCATGATTAAACTCAGGCTTAATGCGACACTAAATCATGCTGCACACTGTGCAACAACATGCAGGCATGCACGCTGAGAGAGATGATTATCTCTGTTATCTCTGCACGGTACCACGTTTGATGCATGTCAGACTGTGATAAATCCATTGTGAACTGTAGTGCTATGCCGAGCCAGGCGGGGATGGATCATCCAGTCTGTGTGTGCAGAGATGAGATGTAACAGTATTCAAGTAATGAGACGTTTGTCTTAAATTTTGGAAACTGTCACAATTTGTGACAAGATACAAGAGCCAAATTGGTATATATATATATATATATATATATATAAAACTCTCCTCACTAACATTTCCTGGCATCACATGTAGCGTCGCTAACTGTATGCTAGCTAGCTGGTCAAACTCAAACAATGTGTGTCAGCATCAGAGAGGACGTCTAGAATAAAGTAGATTTGAGTGACTTTATTTTGTGCAACATTTTGCAAGAAATGTGAATCTAATGGACATTTCAATTGTATTCAAAAGGGTAATATGATATTAGAAGTTTTGGCTTGACAGCTAGTCAGCAGACTTATAACTCAGAACTAAATCACTGCATAAATGTGACTTAGCGATAGCAACAGATGAATTTTCTAAATACAAAATAGTACAACCATAACTAGTGTATTTTACTACATTTACATTTTATGGTGTTCAGTATTAAAATATAAATTCATGTGTTTTGAACTATGGGTGTCCAAGCTGTGATGCTTATCAAACCACCAAATTACAACAATAAAGAAGAAAAAAAATGTAAATAAATTTTAAATGTGCTAAATATTCTTGCTAGATCTCAAGAATTTCTGATTGAAATGTTTATAATTAGTTTTATGTCTGAACAGAAGCTTGTTGCCTCTCAGACAGCTGTCTCTGCCGTCTATCTGATTTAAGTACTACGCCAACAACAAAAATGGCTCTGAGATCCATAAATGTAATCAGGTTTGACAACAATGTCAAATAAAAGAGCCTGGATGGATCAGGATCTGGGTTTCTGTATCCACTGGGGCTCCACAGGGGTACGCTGAGGGCTCCCCTAAGCTGAACAGGGCCGGCTGAATAGTTATGTTTGGTTAGCGACACTGACTTCCTCTGAGCGACTTCTTGCGTTACACTCACACACACACACACAGACACAGTATCGGCTGTGGGGTTGGAGCGTGTAATGAGAGCCAAAATAAAGAGGCACTTAAAGTGTGGCCCCAGCACCCACAAAGGGCTCCTCAGTGTGGTGCATAATAGGGCCTGACCGTGTAACCCCTCCACCCCACCCACCCCTGCATTTGTCTTACTAATGTACGAGTGCCATGGTCTTAAAATCTCAGTGGCTAACATATTTTAACCTTGTCCACACCCCCTCCGCAAATTATCGGGAAGTGTCTCTCTCTCTCTCTCTCTCTGTCTCTGTCTCTCTCTCCCTTCCTAGAAATGATGTTAAATGTTCCACTGGATTTTATAGTTTGTCATTTTTCTGGAGCCGACACCGACATCACGGTCCTGTAAATCAGGTCATTTAAAGTGCCACAGGAAACACGTGCTTGTGATGGTGTGTGAATTGATGCATGGCGGCGGGGGTGGGGGCCTTAAGACCTGTGGATTCTCAGAGATATCTCTTCCCAAAGACTCATGGACAATTAACTACCTATCAAAGACCCAACAGGCTCGCCTCTGTGATCTGCTATCTCTGTAATGGGCAGACATTCAATCACACACTGTTCTCGGAACAAATTGGCCAGGATCTCAGGCCTCGGTAGGTGAAGGGGGTGACCGAGCTGTCGATGTTGCTTACTTTATTTACTTCAAATTACGGTCATAACTTCTAAACAGATATCCATTAATTAAGACGCAAGAGGTGGCAATTTTTCCTTCACCCGTGTGGCGCAGACCTCTCGTGAATGGTGTTGATCATCCTCAAACCAACATAAAAAGCTAACGCGTCCCATCACTTGGTCCCATCAACTCCGTCCCGCTTTTATATAATTACCATGTTTATTGAATTTTTATTTTCACTGTGACAAAAGAGCCATCTGCCTACATCAGTTCACCAAGCCAGCTGTAAGATCAGCTGTGAAACAATGCAGCAAGCGGATCAAAGCTCGCTGACTCCCACACAAAGAGCTGCCTTTCTCGCAACAATTGCTGTAATCGTGACTTTACATAAATCAGACACACTAGCTGTTTTTGTATTTGTTGTTAAGGCCTCGTTGTCAATGAAAAGTTAAACATTTTGTACCCTCCTCTCTCAATTTCTTATCTCATGAACAAGCACCAGTCAGTCTTTCCAGGATTTCGCAGACTTTTTTTGTGAGTGTTGCGATCAACATTTTTTGCAGCGAGTTTGGTCCAAAAATTCTGAAAATGTGATTTTTTTTTTTTTGTGGTCAAATTGTGGGAACTAGCAAATCTGCAAACCCTCACAAATGCCGCAGAATTTCATTTATTTGCGTTAATGTGCGCAAATAACGCGGGAATTTTGCAAACTTGCAAACCCCTGCAAATTTTGCGGATTTTGTATGATTTGCAGAAATGCGACTAGTCTCATGTTGGACTCATTCATGCTGTTTGAACTTGACTGCAGAAACCACAGAATTACATGAAACAAATATCAAATGAAGTGACATTATTTCTTTCACATTTACCTACTTTTTCTATTTTCTAGATTATTTAGTTAAACTATTCCCACATGTTATCATTATATATTATTTAGAAAGATTTGGAGAATTTTAAGTGAAATCAAACATTCCATATTTTAAGTTACTGTAATGAATTTTAGAATTGTTTTAATCGTAGATTCTCTAGAAATTGTGATTTTGCATGACTTTTCTATGCGGTATACTCAATTAGTAATAGCTTAAAACATTAATAACACTGCTTCTTTCAAATGATATCCTCATCATACTATAAAAATGGCTATTTTGCCCTTATTTTGAAAAATATATATGCGCTCTGGGGCCACCAAATCTTTAAAAACACATGGTAGAGTGAATCAGAGAACGATGCTACCCTGAAATCAATTCAGATCCTGGAGCCATACAATTCTTTACATTGCCCCTTTCTGCCCACAGCTTTACATTATAGACCACCTCGCTCTCGGAACCTGAAAGCACCCATTTGACCCAAACGTAGGCGAGCGAGGAATGATGACAGAAGTTTTCTGATCTATTGTTTACACAGACTAGGACACCTTGCCCGTCGTTCCATTACCTCGCATTCAATGATGTGGATAACAGTATTTTAACACTCATCTCTGCTGGCCTCTGTCTATCTGGGAGGCACCTTAGACAAGAAACACAAAATCAATGTGACAGAAAACACTTCAAAGTTTTCTTGGGAGCTGGCAGGGATCAGATTAGACTTTAGAGTATTCGAAGCGTTTGTCTCAGCCCACTCAGAGAGGCGGAGTTTAACAAATCTGAGCGATTCGACTAGCATCAGGTACGTAGCCAACACGGCATCGTCTGCTTTCTTCAAATTGTTTCAACATTTAATATGTATTAACTCTCATGGACTTAAGCTTACAAAACCTAAAAAATAAACTAAAACAAAACCTTTTGAGTAAGACAAAAGATTTCTGAGGACTTCATATGTGAACATAAGATCCAAAATGAGGCAATAAGTCATAAAGAGGTCAAGAACAATCAGCACGGTGTCGTTTGTCTCTTTCAGTAGGTGCGGTCGTTCCGTAGTGTTTCATGTTGATGAGGGTGGTGATTAGATATGATTATAGAGTAGAAATGCCGCTTCTCAACTGTCCCAACTGACTCATCTGTGTCACTTTGTGTCACTGCGGCTCGCCTGCACTCAGAGAGGTGAGAGGCCTGATAAAAGAAGCTCCGCTGGGAATGAGGAAAGTTGAGATACAGCCTGTCTCTCTCTCTCTCTCTCTCATTCTCTCTGTGTCTCTGTGTGTCTCTCTCTCTCTGAGGATCGTATTTCTGAGGGTTATCAAGCGGCTCATTTAAATGAGGGCTGGTCACAGCAGGAACCAGCTGAACAAAGTTGCTATTACCAGCGCCTCTCCT
>OMNV01011169.1:5655-19655 GCA_900303265.1 Brotula barbata | reverse complement strand
GAACAGCCTCGTCCCAGCCACTCCATAAAAACTCATCAAAACACCCGACTACGGCACAATCTGCTTATCTTAAGACGTTTACGTGATTATTCGCGACCCACCGAAGCCGAAGCACACACACACACACACACACACACACACACACACACACACACACACGCACGCACGTGCCCCATCTATTGAGTCGAGTTCACGGGAAAGCCAGACAGACTCCGCTTGTCATAAATGAATTAATGTGGATTCATGGCTACCTTGGGGCCTCTACCTTTGCCTTCTTCATTCAATTAAAGACTCCTTGTTAAAAGCACTTTATTACCTGTCTGGACAGGCCGGGCACTAAAAAACTCAGGATGCAGCCAACCCTATAGCCGGGGTCTACAGGTTAGAGTATTGACTCAGACGCAGCCCCCCTCAAGTCATCTCCCTGCAGACCCCATAAAAGACGACAAAACTCAGACCTCTCCTGTCCAAGTTGAACCACGCTGACGTCACTTTGGTCCATCCAATGAGACGATGTAAACTGACAGCGTCCACGGTTTGCTGGTGGCGAAACTGTTCTCGCTATGAGGAGAATAGCAAAGCAGTAACTTTCAGTCTCACTAATGATGTGATACCAAACCCGACTCATCAAACTGTCAACCCAGGATCTGCCTAGAAAGTATTTTTGCTGGTGATGTGAACGGTGACGGTCTAGCGGCTCCTCTGACTTCTCTGCCTCAACCAGAGACGTGGAAAGCTAAGAGTGCACAGAGACAGAACCCAAACATGAGCAGACAGGGAGGGTGATGAACTCAGACGGAGGAAAATACACAGGAAGTCTTGTAGATGTCCAATTCCAACGATAAAGAGATGTTCTGTCTGTTAGCTCCGCCCTCCTACACGTATGCTTGAACATTGTTTTGTCAGTTCAACGTTATATTGCCGATCACTGATAATGATCGCTATGGAAACCCTGTCTGTCACGTTCACTCACAGGGAGAAACAATGGTAACAGTCTTTTTACATATGTGTAACATGTACGCCTTTTATAATGTATAAGGTAAGATGCAACATAACTTTGCAGCATTTGTTGTCGTTGTTGTGCTTCCGTTATTTTCAGTCGGACACTAGACTGTGTGTTATAATACAATTAATGTTGTTTTTTAGTTCAGTTAAGAATCATCGTGTTCACACATTCATGATTGAATCCACTGAATTATACTCATTATTTTGGTTAGCCTGTCACTCAGCCTGGCCCCTCCTCCTGGTCTGCTCCTCCCTATGGCCAGCACATTGCGTTCCCTGTCTTATACCTCCCTACTGTCTACGCAGAGTGCAGTGTGTCCAAAATGTACATTTCTGTGGATGCTGCCAGATTGTGGTATCTGTCTAGTACCAAAAATTGCTCGGCCAGTCTTTATTTCTACATGTGTCCTCCTCCAAAGTGCTGCCATTGGTCCATCGAACCATGCCTACTATCTGCCCCATGTGATGACAACAGATACCAATAAGGATGATAATGAAGATGAAGGAACACTGTAAGTGTATGATAACATGCGTAGTAGAAGGACGTGATCAAAAGCCTAGCTGGCGTGGAAATAAACCATGGAAACACACGACGTGAAAACACTACTGATTAACTTGTCCTGTGTGAAACTGTTGAACGTTTGCATCCCTCCTGGCAAAATTCCAACATTGTCCGTTCTCGTGCGAGAGATAATTTGTTCATATTGTCTGTATCCAGCTGTGCAGTGAGCACCACAGCAACATCAAGACTTAAATTACTGGAGAGATTGTTGTGCAATTTGAGCCCGAGCCAAAATCCTCACAGTCACTAACCCTCCAACGCTGGTGTGATGACTGATCGCTCTGCCTGGCCTGTGATAAAATTCTCACTACTTGTGTCAGGAGGGGAAGAAGATGGGAGGATGCCGAAGGTACAGATGTGACAGCTGCTGGATTGAATCGACAGCGAAACGTTGCTCGAGAAGAAATAATGGGTCCGATGTTGTTTTTGTGTCTCCACCAGGATATCAAGTTGTAATTTGGGCTGTCAAAGAGTAACTACGTTACAGGGTGCATTATGTTTGTAGGCTAACTGAGCAGATGGAGAGGAGAAGTCCCATCTCTCACTGACCACCGCTCTCCCCCAGGTGACCTTTCTCATCACTGCTTGTGCATTAACGGTAAACCTCCACGAAGATTGAAGTGATCCTGTCCTCTTCCAGGCTGTGGCTTGAGGAGAGGCCCGAGGGACGGCGCTACACTGGCTCGGTATCCGGAGGAGATTTAAATACCCTTCTTCCTTCAGACTCCGGCAGGTCAGACACCACGGAAAAATAGCCCTCATTTGCATCAGACAATGTCAGGGAAGGAGAGAATCAAACAGTGAAACACGTACTGCTTTATAGGTTATTATACACCCCCTCACACTGACTGAAACATTTGTCCAAAAACACATTCAACATCAATGAGGGACGATTCCTACGTGGATGAAGTTTGGGGGTTTTAACGTCTCTATGTAAACTTCATTTGTTGCTCATAAACACCGGGTCATCTCAGAGGAGGCCTTCAGCAGCTGTCCGCCGCTTGGCTACCCATTGATGTGTTTGTGTTGTATAACTGTCAACAATTTACAGCTGGGTAGTACCCAGCAGACTGAGACTTATTGACGGTGCCATGCAGCTGCTTGCTAGCAAGAGGACAAACAAGGGCTCTTGGGAAATATAGTTTTCCACAACTACTGATCCTCATGGTCCACACTTCTGCAGGGAGCAGCGTGTAATTTTCTTTCCACATTAACTCAATTACACAGCACCTGAGGACACTTTAGCCTATCTTCACATTGCATTAGCTCGTCTTTATTCCTACTCACAAGCACATTAGGAGTAACTGTTGTTGAGACGTGAGCGTGACGCCGACACAACTGTGGCCGTCGGTGACACGGTAAAGTGTGCAAGATTCGGAGAGCGATGACACCAAGTTGAACTTATCTCAGTGTGTAATGCCCTGCACCTGGATTTTCTCCATCAAGGTCTCTCTCGTAAGAGTTAACATAAAGTTAAATCGGTGCAGTGGCCGGTTAATAACACGTTAACAGCACGTCTTTAAGTCAAGTCTCTATCCAGATACCCTATCGCGAAGCAAAGGTTCTCTGGTTGCTTGACCCTCATCAGCCAACCACCCTTTCTTTGATCTCGCAGTTTTTTCGTGCCCTGCTCACGTGGCTCGCTCGTGTCCACGGCTCGCTCGTGTCCGTGCCAACAACGTGAGCGGTGGACGGGCCAATGCTGCAGACAAAGACTCTTGACATTGCTGCAAAGCTCGCATATGCCAATTTCATATGTGATGCAATCTGGGTAATGCACTTTTGTAAGCACCGCATCATCGTGGCGGTAAACGTTCCAGCGTCAATCCAGAGCAAACCAACACATCGTACCAGACCACGCTGCTTCAAACCGTGCAGGACGATCAGCTGAAGACGGTTTTCAACTCAATCTATCGGATAGATCAAACCATCTGAACGTGCACGCTTTACTGTACTGTATCTCTAAGTACAGGACAGGCCGTAATACCTGGACTACCACCCGGGGGCCTCCGTATTTGTCACGTCAGCCAATATTGCAAAGTAGTCCATCTGGCTGGTAGGGCAGGAGAGAGTAAGAGGCAGGCTTGGACACCGTCATTAAGCAGAGTGACACACAGAGAGCTCTCGTACCTACTTGACATTATCACCCCAACGTCAAGGCAAGGATGTCATTTGGCTAACTATCGCAGGCATATCTAAGGAGGGAAATAATAATAAAGGGGGCGCAGGGTCAATCTCCAAATGCATCGCTGAAAATCACCCCTGTTGTTTCTTCGGAAGGAAAAATAACAACCGTTGCGTTGTACACGTGGAAAGCAGCGTTGTCCGTTTTTCAAGCTAGGCACGGGTAAAGCGTGCCACAAATCTAACTTATATTACGGGCTTTAATTATCGTGATTGAAATGGAAAACCAAAAAGCAGAGCTAATTTGATGTATGGTTAATTTATGAACTGTCTTTGACAAAGCCGTAACTCTCATCATGTTTAATGGGCCAGATGGAGTAGGTGAAGAATAACGAATAACGCAGGCAAAGTGGCGGCCTCTCAGCCCGCAGATCGAGGATGTAAAATTACAGAGAAAACAAACAGAGAGGCTGGATGATGACCTTTCAGCCCATTGAGGAGCTCTTGGGAACCTGAAGCTATCAGCCGGGCCAACTTCAAACACAAAATCCTGATGGATTGGCCTGAGACAAGATTTGTTTTGGAAGTATCCCTTACATTCTGTTGAACGTCTCAGCTGGGGCGATGTTCCTAATGCAACGTCTGAAAATGGAATATTAGGTCATGCGTGTGAGTGCTTTGAGGAAATTTCACTCAACAGTCCATTACAACATCAGTGACTATTCACGAGCTAATGGTGCGATTTGGACAAATCCCTAATAGTTATCTAGTAGGGGAGTGTATTGCGGTTGTCACAGTATTATTTCAACACACTGATTGATAGAAATGAAACGTAAGGTTCTTGGGAGGGATGTGTATGAATTTGTGTTAGTCTGTGTGTGTGTGTGTGTGGTGGAGGAGGGTATGCATCTGTGTCTATTTGTGAAATCATTAGAGTGCATGTTGTGTGTAACAAGATGCAGGGTGATTCACCAGGAAGGTTCTTGTGTGGGCTGACGGACCTGAGGGGAGCAAGGATGGAAAAAGAAACAAGGGGGGGAACGTAAACATCGTCCCACATAAGGAATCCATCATTTGTCCCTGTTGGACTTTGTATCTGCTTGTTTTTAGTGACTGGTGAAAGGGTAAGTGCCACTTTTAGAATGTTCATGAAGAATGAATGAGTAAGTAGTCATATACAGATGATGTAATGTGGAATGAGCGGGGGGGAGGGGGCTAAGTGATGTGCATTTCAGATTAGTCAATCACGGCATTGTAAGGTCAATTATGTTCTTAATAATGACCACTGAATGTGATAATGGACCTCGCTGCTTTGCATCACAACGGTTGTTGTAAGTAGCTTGCTGACATACCTAGCTAGCTACAAACTAGCATTGTGGCTACAAAATAACATTATCTTCTTTGTTACCCAACAAGAGGATGACTCAAGTTTTCAAAATGAAAAGCGACAAGACGGCAACATTATAATCCTGAAATTTTATATTGAATGGAAACTGGCAACTTAACCTTAACTCTAAATTGGTTGTTACTTTTTAGCTAGCAAGCATGCTCAACTCTGTCGCCATTGTTGATGTAGCAGTTCATTTGCTAGGCTAACGCAGCATAATGGCAAGTATTTTCCTCAGTCGAAGTTCATAATTAGCAATGAATTCATTTAAGATGAAAGTACTCCATGAAATTATATATTGCTTTGGTAAATTGCCATATAATAAGCACTCAGGGTTCATTCCATGACAATCAGCTAACAATAAGCTGCACTGTGAGTCCCGCACTAGACATGAACGCTGCTTTCTGTACAGCCTGACTTTGTTTTGAAATAAAATCATCCTCTTCGGAAAAAGGCAGGCCGGATGTTTTTGTCATCATAATGTAGGCAAAATTTATAAATCCTGACATTTTGTCTTATTCCTCTCTCGTGTCCGTCTAATGGCCCTGCATCCTTTTTGGTACTTCTCTGCACTGCTCTCAGGAATGTTAACAATAACTCGGAGACAACTGTGTCGTTACACACCGACCCTTACAATCAATAAGCACCTGTTTCCTGTCTGCCACCCAGCTCATGGATTCTATTGTTCCCAATTGGTTCACAGAATCTAGAAAGCTTAAGGGTAACAAATACTGTCTGTGTGCTAAGAATTCGCCGGTCTTTTCAATACGGTACCTCTGTCGCCTATATCAACACAGACCAGCTGAGTGGTGTTGGGAGGAGGGGGGCGGGGGGAGCACGGGACCCTTACTCTGACGCAGGTCTACATATTTGACAGTTCTGCTCTATTTTGCTTGGCTCTAGTTGGCTGCGGGTGTAATGGAAAAGGGGGCAGGCAGTCGGCTCGACATGGCGATTTGGCACACGAGTCTCCTGAGTTTGGAGCTAGTTAAAAACCAAATGCATGTGACTACCAGTATTTCCTACCTCCAGCATGAGCTGGTTGGATCCCGGCAGGATGGAGAGGTGGGTTACAGGGTGTACGGGACACAGACAGCGAGTGTGGAGGTCTACAGACGCACATGAGTGTCTTCAGTCTGCTTTTTAAAGCCAAAGAGACATGGACGGGGCTTATCCTCATTAGTTGCATCATTAATCTCGAAGCTAAATTACCACTGTCTCTTTTTACAATTTATCAACAATAGCGATGATTGCCAAATGGCTTATAGCATCATCCAAACAATTTATGATAATATGCAGGGCATATTATGATATTGTCCATCTGGTCGTGGCTCTGACAAATCCTGTACGTCCAATGAGTGAACAGTGGCTGGGAGAACGCTGTCAGAGCAGTTCTTCCGTGGACGTTTAATGCCTCGTTCGTGCCAGACAGTCTCCGGATCCGGCTGAGTTGGACTGCAGGTCACACTTGGCATGAGAATGTGTTTAAAAGTGAACACTTTGTTACGCCGCTCACATTTAATTTGATCTGTGGGAAAATGCAACCGCTGCTGAATACGAAAAGCACACATTTGCAGCTGGCCGCAGAGCTTCGGATGAGGACTGTGGTGGCTGTCTGATTGTTTGCCGTAGGAACATCCACTGTGTTCAACTGTTTGTTGAGGCTTTGTTGTACAATATGGCCATATGCTTGATTTGACCTCGTAGCCCTTCCATGCATTCAGCAATACATTTGCTTTCACGCTACGCTGCATGCATAATCACATGCATCCCTGACCACCTCTGCCTGCTGCCCCAACAGCTGGATCTAAAGTCATCATTTTGGGGGTTTTTTTTGTGCCATTACACATTTTAGAGCCTTTTTTACATCACATCACCTGAGTTGTGTTTTATCTAAACCCGCCCCCCTTCAGTCACCGTGTACCGCCCTCATGTCCATTTGTCTGCCGTTTTGTCCATTTCTCAGTCTTTACTCTCTCTGCTTTCAGGTCTCATCCTCATAACCTCCCAGTTTACAACTACCCTGGCTTGTGATCCGCTGGGCGACAGTACACAGGAGGAATTTTATGGTCCGCATCCAGCCTGTCAAAGCTGTCTGGAGCACATTACACAGAGTGCTGCTGCTCACCGTGAGTAATCAACAGAAGGAGACAGAGGCCAGTGTGCAGTGCTCAGAAGTTTGCATTTAAAAAGGAAAGTGGAGCAGGGGCAGACGCAGCCTTTTAGTGAACTTGGTGCAGCCATTTCTCGCCTCCATCCTTCTTCCCCCGGCCCTCTCCTCCTTCTCCCCTATCTCTCCCCTCCGTTCCATTCTTTTAAGGCAGGCCTGCAAGTGTAACATTTTCAAAGGTGAGCTGCAGTAATACTGACCAAAGTTTTATGAGATGCAAATGTGACACAGAATTTAATATTTAATACAAATAGACTATTACATTCTATTAATATTTCAGAGCTGTAAAGAAAAGAGGAGAGTGTTGCACTGGGATTTGGCCGAAGCTGAAGTGTGTGAATGAGCGTGCAAGGTCTGCCTGCTTAGCATGGTAATATTCCCACCGTTATTAGAATAAGGCTCCATCTTTTTTTTTACAGCTAAGACTCCAACATGGGGCCAGCTCTATAAATAACATGCATACATCCCGTACAGAATTCCTGGCTGTTTACACCCAAGGTAAAAGGTTATGGTGTGCGAAGCCTCATGGATCCACACATTACTTTGCCTTATAAGCTTTGGGAACTCATGTTTTATACATGACCCATTCTTGGCGAGTCTCGTGTCAATAGAGCCTGCGTGAACTGTCTTTAATGAGGTTTGTCAGGCACTTTGAGAAGGAGGAAGATTGTCAGAAGACGCTGGGAGCCACATGCCTGTCAATCCTGTGCCATGTCTGATGTGCAGTCATTGTGTGTTTGCCTCACAGTCAGAGCCTGTTCAGTGGGGGATATCGGAGCGCAGCGATCGTCTAATATTAACTGTGATTTTACTAAATGCACCTTCTAAAAACGTTCCGAACGACAGCATTCTCCTTATCCAACTTCACCTTCTCACAGCTGTTCCGCTGTTCCATTTCGCCTCGACAGGCTTAAAGCCTCTTCCCTATTTCTGTCTCTTTTTTTTTCTCCCACTTTGTTCTAACCTCCTCCCTCTGATGCTCTGTAATTAAGCAGTGTATTTTAGAGGGCAGCGGACTCAGACACAACAGAAGAGATATACTCCGAGGAAGAACGATGAGCAAGACAGATAACGTGGAGTCGAACTTCCCATGCCTGCTGTGATAGCTGAATTACCCACTGAAGATGTCCGTTATCTCATTAAGGCAGTGTTGGACAAACAGCACAGTGTTTTCTTCCTGTAGATAATCAGATACTAGACAACATTTAGCATTTATACATTAAACCACCGAGTCTCATACGGCACACACACACACACACATTATCACCCAGGAAGGAGCATCACCGGAGGCAGGATTCACTATAGAGTCAGTGTTTTGCATGATAGCGCGGTAATTATCATATAGCGGTTTTTGATTATGTAATCAACAGGCTTATTTTGGTGGTGAGAGAGCCGAGCTGGATCACAGTGCATTCTGGGAGCTCAGCGTTTGACTGGTGTTTGTCTTTCTGGTCTGTGCAGCAGGATCCTGCTTGTGCCCAAATATCCTCAGCTCATGGAACACACCATGGGAGTAGAAAGTCAAGATTTCTCTGTTTACTTGTGCAAATGTGTGTTTGAGGGCATTTGAGTGTGTGCCAACTTTCTGGGCAAATAGACTCCAACAGTGAATGACTAAATATTGAAGTATCAGCCAATGTCAAGACAGTTGGAGTGTATAATTCTTTGCCTTTTACGACTCATTAAAGGCATCAATCGCCCCAGCGACCCTAACAGCCACTATCACTGAGGAGAATCTCAGAGTAGTTGACGTTAATCAATCAATGTTGCCTACATGAAATATGATCTGTAGAATATAGCAACGCTTCCCACTCCGCTCCGCTTACAGCTTCGGAGCTCCGAACCAATCGGAAGAGTCCAGCTTAGTCCAGCCAGGCCACTTTGGTGCATCTCAGCTGTGCAGAGATCAGGGCCGCATGGATCTAATAATATATTTAGTTCATCCAGGTGCACCAACAATGACGCAAACGTCAGACAGTGCGCTTGCAACTTCAAAACTAAGACAGCGAGAGGAGAAATAGGCGAAGAGGAACACACATCGAGAGACAGAGATACAACGACGGCCAACAACTTCTCAAATCAATTCAATCGGTCAGTTATTAGGACACAATATCCAGATTTTTGTCTTGATAACGATTAAGACGTAAATACAGACGTATGCATGGTTGTAATTCATCTTAGCTTGATCATCTGACAAGTGGAAGAATCCCAGGTGGTCTGACCCAGATTATAGGACGATGGATCATTCATTTGTGTGATAATAATCTATAATCTGAGTCTGTCACACCAATACAAACTTTGATCTCATTAAAGCTGCTCTTTACAAGAGAGACAAGAGAAGAAAATGCATCGCCTCATTACGCCTCAGCGTTTAAACATGCGTGTAAACGTGCCAACATACCGCTATCACGCTTAAGCGCAACTTCCTGTATTTATGCCAACCATAAAACCCTGAATTCATCACGTTTACATCTCATTCACTGACTGCAGTCAGTCTGGTGGATGTTTTTGCCAAATTCTCAATGATGATTCCCATTTCCTGTCCTCCCCTGACTCTGCCCGTCCGGGTTTTCCGTCTTCTACACCTCATCAGTCATGCGAGTCCTTATTATTTGGGATCTGAGATGTGTGACTGTGCGTTTATTTTGTCTGTGTCACACATTTTCCCACATCATCTGTCCCTGTTGCCTGGGCTCATTACTCCCTGTTCTGCCTCCTACTCCTCCTCCTCCTCCTTCTCTCCCCTCTTGCTCCTTCCATCCAAATCTCCACATGGAATTGCACTGGGGCACTGCATAAAAGATGCCAGCCCAGCAGGCGGATGCCAAAATATCGTATTTGTCCCAATTAATAGACGCGATACATGACGTGCGTGTGTGTCCGCCGGCACGTTCATGCGGTCTTTTCACTTGAAGACATCTGAAGTGAATAGAGGAGTATGAGATCACATTGATACCTCCTTTTGAAATCCATTACTTTTGTACTGCTCCACTCAAAGCAACACAGTGTGTCTGAACCCTGCCTACACACAGACACACTTAATCACTCCGTTGAATCCCATTCATGACTCAGGCCAGGCCTTTTCAAGTCGAAGAAACAATAGCTTATCCGTAGCCCTGCTTGTCTGTCTTCTTCTTATTCTTCTACGTGTCCGCATCTCTCCGTGCGACCCACAAAGAGGAAATCGCCGCCATCGCTGGAATTTTGGAACGGCCCGGGACAGCTGATCCATCACAGATTCCAAGCAGAGCGGGTGGAATTCGTCCAGGAATCGGGCCTACCTGTACAGTTGAGCCGAGAGGAGGAAATCATCGCTTGCCCTGCTGGTCACCACTAAACCAGGGTGATAGGAAGATGAGACAGAGGGAGGAAGGCGAGGGAAAAGAAAGAAATGCACAGGCGGCCAAGCTGAGGAGATGGCAGCCATACAGTCCAATCTGTCAGTCTAACCGTCTTGCCAAATACGGGGTGCCTTACACAAAATCACACGCTTTTTTTTTTTAATTCCAAGAGACATTGTGGCCACACACACACACACAAACACAAATAAACATACTGAAGGTTGCATTCAAATGCACACGCGGACAGATACACACCGAGGCTCGGAACAGGCTGTGCTTGAGCAAACAGTGTGATGCATCATCTATTAAAGACGTCCACGTTTGGAGGAAGTAACTGGACTTAACAACACTTCTCTCTGCATCACCTTCATCATTTCAAACGACACATTTCCAGTTCATCTCACCTGACAGGCATTTAAGCATCCTGCCAAGTTCATTTGACGAGTCAATATCTTTGTAAGATAAGCTAAATTACAGAATATCTCAAAATGCACCCTGAACGCACTGTCACGGATACCACCGCTCTTCGTCTATGCAAAATCCTGCTGTGGGATGATGAATTCAACTTCGGAGCGATAACGACATCTGCCAATTGCATATTTACGGAGATTTGCCGCGAGTCATACTGAGTTTAATTATTTGCCCGCTTGAGGCTTAACACAAGCTTCACTAAATAGCGGTGATTGCGTTTTAAGTGATATATAATTAAATCTACACACAAACCGGACCATGAACACAACAGAGATGTGACAAAAATCCAAAACGTCAGCCGCACGGAACAACCTCAGAGCAAAGCCCACCCGGTGACCTTTTGACCCCCCGCACAAAAAAGGTCCTCGTACGTTATCGGCGCTCCACACACACCACTTCTGTGGAGAGATAATGCCACGCGGTGCTGGACACACCTCAGATCTTTCACATCAGCACCCTGCTGTGCCACATACAGACGCTATGGCAACAGCTCACATACACACGCTCCGCTGGGAGTTGGATGCAAACAGGACCAACGTGTTTGAAGAGAGAGCGCCCATCGTGTTTCCGAGTGACTCTGCTCGCCGCCATGCCAAGCGCAGAGCCATCCATCCTGGAATAATTACTCTCCCTCTTTCCCCGCCACTAATCAAAACTACAACGCGTTAGTTGGCGTGCGTTTAAAGGTTTCCCATCCATCACCGCGTCTCCACGCGTTCGGAACGCCGAACGAAGCGACGTGTTGGTGCTTTTCATTATCGTCACGCAGCATTTACGAGCGACGCACGTGTTTTTGTTTATACAGCAGCGAAAATGCAGAACAGAATGAATGAATGAATGAATGAATGAATGAATGAATGAATGGATGAATGAATGAATGAATGAATGGAGTATTTTGCAGATTTTGATCAGATTGTGATTTTTTTTGTCTGAATAATTGTGTGTATTCCTGTAATCTGAGGATACTCAGATCAGTGCACGTGAACATAGTGGGCGGCTGCCGCAACCGGACAGCCGAGGTCAGAGAGAGGAACGAAAACAGAGGATGAAAGGAAGCGAACGCAAAGAGAAAATGGATAAACACAACGGGACTGGAGAGTTACGCAACCGTATGCATGGAACGGTCGCTACATACACAAACACGCGCGCGCACACGCACACGGACACGCACGGTTCTACATAAACATCACAATCGCCTCTGACCCCTGCAGTAATTCAGTTAAGGTCTACCACGCTCGCATTAAGACGACGCTGCGATAAATACAGGACTGAGAGAGCAGCAACTATTATGATAGTGTTGTGAGGCCGTATAAAAAGCTCTTTTCATCTCAGGCTTTCTCTCCTTCTCCCTTTTTTTCATCCCTCCCCCATGAAATCCACCATCCATTACTATATAGGTCTCCCATCCCCTCCGTTTCCTCTTTCCTTTCTTTACATACAGACACACGCGCGCGCACGAAACACACACAGGGCCTTCTCTCCTCTGTGTGACCTTGACTGGCTAGCACTCCAGGGCTTGTTCTTTGCTTGTCACTCTCTCTCTTTCTCTCTCCCTCTCTCACTCTCTACCTCACCCCGTCTATCACTCTTCTCTGTCTGGCCGATGCTAACCAGGACAGTTCTTTTACTCTTCGTCGCAAGACACTGAGGACGAAGGGACAGACGATGGCAGGGAAAGCCTCTCCTCCATCATCCGGTCAGCTGAGCCTGTGGAAACGTATCAACAAGTCTCCACTGTGGATCCTGGAAATGTTTTATCATGACCAACAATCTGAACTTTCACCATCAATTAAATATGAGTTAGAATATGCAAATGTGTTTGTATTCTCAAAAGTTTCTCAATGTCTGCAGGTTAGGAATCATGACGGGAAAAAATGCGGAATTATCTTTGTTTTCGATCTTTATAAGTGCGCTGCGGCTTTTCATAAAGCGCAAAATAATATCTGATTCGGTGTGATTAGACTTTGCTCTAATCACTTGATACGACTTCCTTTTCCACCAGGGAAGATGCCTATCTCTCTCTGTGGAACAGTGAGCAGCAGGTCTATATCCGTATCTCCTTGCAGGTGTTCCTACAAAAGCATCTAATTGCCTCCATCACAGTATTGTAGCCTGATCCTCTGACTCCAGCGATCCTTGAGATTTTCCCCACGGCTTAGCTTATGACATCCATCTGTGTAATAAATTAGAGCAGTTAACTATTTGACTATCCATTGAACGCTAAATAAACTTAAGCTCAAGTGGTGGAGACGGCGATTAAATGTCAAAAGCCAGCTGATTAAGCGAGCTCTCGTACGTCTAAAGGCCCCTGCTGTGATTTTGTTTACAAATCCGAAGTCACTTGCTGATGTGTTTAATTCGGGCCTCGCTGGATAATGTCACATTATACATCTGCAGCTGATGCCAACTGACAGCGCGATGCGATAGCTTTCTTTTGAAACAATACTAGATGTAAGAGAAGAGCACAGAGGGCATCGTGAATTGATATCTTTAGTAATCTGATCGCAGGTTTGTAGATTTTCTCAGAGAAATACTATGCCCATTGTAATAGCATTACCTCTCCCTCGCTGTGTCCGTGTGCTTTCAATTGAGTTTTCTTGAAGAGACATGGATATTAGAAAGACCGCCAGAGCAATCCGCACATATCATTCACAAACACACATTACAAAAATAGCCATGAAGCAGAGGGGGCCGCATCAATTTTTACAAGGAAATAATAGAAAAGACAATAGTAAGTCAGTGTGACTGACACAACTTATCGGTTCACACCGTGTTAAAGACGGAAAAAATACAATCCAAAAGAAAATGCCCATGAAATTTTACCACAATACTTAAAAAATAATCAATAATAATAATAAAGTTGTTATTATTAGTAGTAGTAGTAATAGAAGTTGTACTGGTAGTAATAGTAGTAGCAGTGCATTACTGTTACTAAAGATA
>OMNV01011163.1:55315-67848 GCA_900303265.1 Brotula barbata | reverse complement strand
TAACTGATGGAACAACGGTCAGAGAGTGATGCACCAGGGATCTAACAAAAGACCAAGATTTCACCAGGGTCATTGACATTTTTAAGCTTGATCAATTTAGAGATACGGATGGATGGGAGAATGGATGGATGGAAGGATGGGTGGATGGATGGATGATGGAAGGATGAAAGATGGATGAATTGATGATGGATGGATGGATGGAGGGATGAATGATGGATGATGAATGATAGATGGATGATGATGGACAGATGGATGGATGATAGAAAGATGGATAGATGGATGATAGATGGATGGATGGATGGTTTGATGGATAGATGATGGATAGATGGATGGTGGGATGGATGGATGGATGACTGATAGATGGATGATGGATGGATGGATAGATGATGGACTGATGATAGATGGATGGATTGATGGATTGATGGATAGATGGATGGATGGATGCCAGGTCTATAATCTGTTGAGTGGATACTTGTGAAATCTACTCAACATAAACTTATTAGTTTAATTAGACGCAAATATGGTCAGTGTTGCTGCTGAGTGTTTTCTAATGATATTTTCCCCTGAAAGCCATGTCTTTTCATGGATTGCTATCCCATGGTAACCTCCAGGTGCCTTCTCACATCAGTTTGCAGGTTGTAACGTTGTGGAGAGATAAATGCAGGGCATTGAGAGGAAAAATACCTTTACTACCTAAAGAAAACTATTTGTTTCGGTCATTGTAGCATCACACAATTCTATTTAGAAATACACAATACAGAAGGTATGGTTAGCTTTTTTTGTGGCAAGCGTAACTAAATCAATCTATATCTGTCCCTAATAAATAGATATTGAGTCTTAAATCCACAGCACATCATGCTTTTTCTTTCTTAACGGTAACATTATCAGGATCTCCTCCACCGTCGCCATGCTTGTTGTCATTAGAAACTTTGGACTCTGAACTGCCCTCTAGTGGATGTACTGCTCCATATCCATGCCACCGTAATGACGCACGGAAGTATGAGGGCAGTGACGGTTACATCATTTGAAACGAACGTCTTTATTTGTGTTTGTAAAGGGAGCATAAATGAGCTTTTATCTGTCTTCATCGAGTTTTAAAGAACTTGAAGTGGTATTTAGAACTGACTCAGACTAAAAAAGCTGAACCCAAGCCTGGCTTGAGTTGAGTCAACATGTTTGGGGTCAGATCCATGTTAGGACACTTATCTACCACCTTTTGTGTACCCTGAATCTGTGTTGACCTGTAATTAACATAAATCATAGTCAGCAGTCAAATAAAAGTCAGTTCATCAACATTGACTTTATAAACCATTAATGTACAACTTTGTCTTTTGTTTTTTTCATAGCAGTGTACAAAGCCAGATGTATAACTTCTCTCAGACTCAAAACCATCATCTCATGAACCCTTATACAAGATCATACTAAACACAGCAATAACAACTCTGCTGTCATGTGCTGTTTTTGGCAGGGGAAGTAGAATCTTTAGAAGTCATTAGCCCATTTTAGCAGTAATGTTTTACGATACCGTTCACTCTCTCTTGCAGCATCTTCAATCAGGGAGAAGCTGAAAAAACACAGGGGAGTTTTAAATAAAACAACACCGACCAGAGAATTTTCACTCCAAAACAGAGTTTGAGCCAGAAAATGAGTCTGGAAGGGCAGAAATCTCAGAGCATCAATGAGTCACTGAGACAGATCAACAACACTGATAGACCACTGCAACGAACCAGTTGACACAGTTCACACACTGACCTATTCAACTCAATCAATCTGATCAGGAGTAAATCCCTTTATAATAGGGAAGATATGCGTGTGTGTGTGTGTGTTTGTGTCCATAAGCCTATGCGTAAGAAAGAGGAGTGGAGAGTGTGAGAAAGATGGATGGAGGGAATGAGGGGGAAGACCGAACAAGACTGTGCACTTAGCACTCTGGCAACAAGAAGGAAGTTGATTGATACTGTTAGATATTACAGAGAGCAGCTACATTCACACACACACAAACACACACACACACACACAGTCATCCATCGGGTCCCACCCATGCTTTTGACAACTGTGGAGTGATAAGTTAATGTACTTGGACATTGTTCATGGATAAAATGAGCCAAGCGATGAACACAGTAACACATTTACACTAACATGCATACATGCTTTAGCAGTCACACGTGGATGTGTAACACACACACAGACGCACACGCATACAGGGTGTAGCGTGTTTACACTCACTGTTTGTCTGTGTTGTTATGAAGTGTGAGAGCATGCTGTGGATTTAGACTGATGTAGAGAGTCAGTGTGAAGTCATGACACAGACTAAAACACTGATGGAGTCTCAAACATACACAGACAGACTGGAACCTGCAGGTACGCTTAGCTTTAAATGTGCCATTAGAGGAACATAATTCACTATAAAACCCTTTCATCCAATAAAAAGAGTTAAAAGACTCAATCACATATCAGAAACTTAGTAGCTCAGAGACAATTTTGAGTCAGAACATCAAAACAAGTTCATGAATAACTCAAATAAGTAGTAAGTAAAATAATTAATCATTTGTAGGCATTTTGACCTAAGTTCTAGAATTCCCATTGTCCTCTGCCTCTGTGTTCTAACTTTGATTGAAGTTGTTCTGAAATCTTGAGAATTCAAGCTTTTAAAAACTTTTTCTTCAAATTTTGACCATAATTTCAGACCGTTCATCACCAGAGACCACGCCACAGTAATTGGTTGTCAAATGTGTAACAATGGGAACGTTGTATAAGATGACGCAGCTACGAGAATGGGGTCGTGGAGCTGCTGGCCACCTGGAATGGGGTAGTGGTCCAGGACCAGGATGATGGAGACCCAGAGAGGGGTTTTATGTCTCTGACATGATTTTCAGTCAGATTGCATGAAACAGCATGCAGGACAGTGAAGAGATAGTGGGATGGATTTTGTACACAGTAACCAAGACCCTGGATGGTGAGGGGTGTAGAGGGTCAAGGCTGTTTGTAGTCTTTAAATAGCATATTTACAGTATTACTGGTGTAAAAGGCAATATGACAAGAAGATAAACAAACACATAACAAAAAAAGTGAGCCAATGGAAAAGGTAAAGAGAGGAAATTGGAGAGTGGAGCCTATTAGCATGAAGCTGAGAGAGGATAAGGGATAGCATACCGTCTGGCATTTTGGTGTCAATGTACCAGATGTGTTAATAGGTGCACAAAATGTTCACACTGCATACACACACTGACACACACAGACACACTTCAGTGTGGAAGTGGTGATGTCGTGAGAGATGTGTTGTTGGAGTGATGCTCCTCCTCTCTACATTCTCACCATCCAACACGACATTACTAACTCTGACAAAATGTGATAATTATGTTTCACTTGCAATATAAAGCTTTACAATAGCACAAACTTTACAGCCCAACCAGGATGAATTGTTTATACTCAACTCATTCTGTCGCTCACAAAATACACAATATGTCGGGAGAGAGGGGGGAGGTTTCAGGAGAACCCAGGATTTAGAGAACAGTTTGTTGATATGTTGAACTGTTCAAGAACAAGCAAAATAACGTGCCTCACAGGATACCAGTACGGGGCAATCAAACATCAATAAGATTTTATTGAAATAATACCAAAAACACCAATGAAAGGCCTGTCTGTACAAATAGGTGTTGAGAAGCCGTATAAAAAATGTTTTCCCCTTGAAGGCGTGACCCGGCTCAGCATGAAACAAAGCTGTAAAGTGTTTTCTTGCAGCCGTTTCTGAGCTGTGGGCCACGCTGCCAGCTAGCCACGAGAGTTTCAGTTTCACACTGCAGCACGTGTTGCTGATGGTCACGTGATACACCAGGAAATGACATTGCCTCTACCGGGTCGATCAACGAAAAACAAATAATAATAATAATATGAGCTCGTTTTCATTGATTCGGATCTAAAATTGTTAAGATAACTGTCAATTTAGACATTTGTTTACCACAACATTGCTAAAAATTATTATTGCCATCTCTCTCTCTCTCTCTCTCTCTCTCTCTCTCTCAGGAACATTTCTGGAGTCTGGATAAGACAGAGACTAAACTGTCTCCTAAGATCACCATCCAGATCTGGGACAACGACAAGTTTTCCTTCGATGACTATCTTGGTAAAGCTTATGTGTGTGTGCAGGGTGTGCTATTGCACAGTTTGTAATATCTGCTGATGTATTGCGTGTTTGTCTATCATTGGTTGGAGATGATGTGTTTACTACTGCCTTGTTATCTTGTGGTCACTGTGACAAATGCTATCGCTAATAATTGTGATTCCTTCCACGTCTGCCTGACTCACAGTTTTTACTATTTTGGTTGCAACCACGGCAACACACAACATCTCTGTTATTTTAGCATATGCCGATATTTACCGTTCTGTTTTACAGTGTTGTGGACGCATCCCAATTCTTTTAACCCCGAACAATGGACTTGTTGACGTTTGAGTGTCTAATCTGGATTTTGTGAAAAACTAATCCAGACAGACAAACTACTATGATAACATTTATCTTCACAATTACCATTCATCTTCTATTTCCAATGTGTTGGCACATTTCAGAAAAAGGAAGGGAGGAGTCTGTTTTTTCAGACTTGAGTTGACAAAATTCTGTCCTATTACCCCAGCTCCATCGCCCAGAATAACTCACCGCCATGCCTCTCCGCTTTCACCCCTCCTGCTTTATTCCACCCTTTTCTTCTCTCTTCACCAGCGAAGGGAGGACTGTGCGTTTGTCTGCGGTGTGAGAGGAAGAAGATGAGGAATCCAGATTTCTTTGATCTGTTTCTGTATGTCCACATCTCTCATTGACCGTCCTCCACCGCTGCAATGTTTCTCTCACTTGAATTTGTTCACGTCTTACAGTCTGCGAGTCGTGCTGCTGTGGCTATGTGGCCACCTCAAAGCATTTTTTCCATGCCTGCCTGTCTTCAGCTCGTCAGCTCGGACCGCTGACTGTTAATATGCGTACAGTGCAAGGGTCAGGAGCAAGCCATTTTCCTATGCTCACATAGTTAAACTCTGGAAAAACACTTTGAATGGATCTCTGATCCCAACATCAGTCATTTATCAATCCACAATCCCTCTGTAGTTGCTGTCAACAGCCATCAAAACTATACAGGATCTCCACAGGGATTAGCCATAATTCACTAAAACACACACTGAGTAATTATTTATCTCAAAAATAGACTACATTGCTGTCTTAGATTGCTGGATTTTGGAGATCTGATTTATACGTTTGTATCTTTTCACTTAATAACCAAGGAAATTTGGAGATGTTCATTTTAGAATATCCATCTGTGACATTTCATTAAATTCTAGTACACAGCTGATACACAGCAGTTTAGCTCTATTTCTACACAGCCAAAAAAACCAAAATGACCTTTAGTGGGCCAAAAGTGCAGAATGTGGCCTGACAGTGCTTGAGGAAATGCAAAGTACATCTCTAAGAGCCATTACAATGCACGCTTAGTTTCATTCTTCTGATCCACCTATTTTTTTTGTACCATATATACAAATGTATGACACAAAGAATTTGTAAATCAAAAGGCTCACTGATGCATGATTTTCTTTTTGAGGAATCGTGTGTGTCTTGTTATTGATCTACAATCCTGATCTGGTGATGGTGCTAGAAGAAAGGCCAGGAGCGCATTAATACGAATAGGATTATCCTCTGAGGACCGTGATTATCATAACTTGTCAAGACCCAAATTATAGGAAACCTGGAAACTGCAGCCTTAAAGGTTAAACAGAGAACATCTTTAAAATGATTAAAATTCATCCTCTGCAGCCCCTGCCAGCATGTTTCACACACGTGGTCACATATGGCTGTACAGTGATAAAGACCGCAAGAAATCGGTAAACCCAGCACTCCAAGATAGGAAGAACAAAAAGATATTTATTTTGTTACAGACAGCTCCGTGATGATGTGTAAATCTGACTGTTTCAGGTCATCTGGAGATGGATCTGAACCACATGCTGCGTCCGGCCAAGTCTCCACAGAAATGTGACCTGGAACTGCTGAACCAGCCAGCAGACAGACTGGTGTCAATTTTCGAACAGAAGACCGTCAAAGGATGGTGGCCGTGTACCTGCGAGCAGAATGGAGAGAAGATTATCGCTGTATGCACACACACAGATACACACAAGTTTACACAAGTTGGTTGTATTATATAAAGTCTAGACCACGCTGTATTTTTCCTCTTACTTACTTAATCATTGTTTGTACATTGTTTATCCTTGTTTTGCTCCTGAAGGGGAAGGTGGAAATGTCTCTGGAGATCGTTACAGAGCAGGAGCAGGAGGAGAGACCAGCGGGCTCGGGCCGAGATGAGCCCAACATGAACCCTCACCTGGAGGAACCACAGTCAGTTACAAACAAATACACAAATACACACAACAAAAAATATTAAAATTTGGGTTTTGGACTCAAACCAGGCCCATAACCTAAGAGTACTGTCATAGTCCAGTTAGACCTGACATACTGTATGTCATGGTGCTCTGAATCTAAAACCGAATTTATCTTTAAGCCCAAACTGGTGCAGCACAGCTAGAAACAGAAACTGACCGTGACACAAAAAAATCCATCAGATTTACCTCAGCCCAAATAGACAAAGTGAAGAAAGTTGACATTCTAGCAACATCATTTGTTTTATCATATTGGCAGAAATAATGCACAAAAAATGGATCAATATTCACAATGCTTCAGACTCCTCCATTCTCTCTCACATTAGACATATGGACTGCGCTGCTTTGTCACCCAAATGTGAAATTTTGAACCTGAGACCAACAGGGCCCAAGGTGAACAAGGTCCGATATACAATAGTATGAATCGGAGTACAAACATTCTGTCTTTTGTCGTCCTCGCAGCCGTCCAGAGACCTCTTTCCTGTGGTTCTCCTCCCCGTACAAGACGCTGAAGTTCATCCTATGGAGGAGGTTCAAATGGCTGATCATCCTCTTCATTTTACTCTTCTTCGTTGTCCTCTTCCTTGGTGTCTTCCTTTATTCTTTCCCGGTAAATATGACACAGCCTTGATCTGTGTGTGTGCATATGTGATGACTGAGAAAAAGCTGAAGCGGAAAGAAATAATAATCTCCATCTTTTTATTTTTCCAACAGAATTATGCTGCCATGAAGATGGTGGGCCCCTTTGGTCCAGCCAAGGGAGCCGAGTGATGGAAGGAAGGAAGGAAGGAAGGAAGGGTGTGAAAGTGCCACAAAAACAAAGATAAAGGAGACTGAATTTAAACTCATTGATTTTTTTATGCTAAGTTTCCTCTGTTTGCTCTGAACTTGTGAACTTGGTCTGACACTGTGAGCTCCAGATAAGTTTACATGCTTTTGTACAGATTAGCAGATGTGTGCGTGTGTCTGTGTGTGTGTGAGTGAGTATGCGTGCATATCCATTCGTGCCTTTGCTGCTGCAGAGTACAACAAGTGTTGCAGCTGTCTCTATACATCTGTTCATTATCCAATGTGCGTGTGTGTGTGCGTGTGTGTGCCCCTTCTTCCCTCTGTTTAATCTCTCACTCACGCAGAGAAAAGAAGAAAGCTTGTTACTGAACACTGTCATGTCAGAGTAAAGACAGTCAGATATTGTGATGTTGTTTCCTCCTCTTCCTCCTGATCTTCATCGTGATCTCCCCTGCTGTGTTGCCCCACAGCACCAGGCAAATTCAGGTCATTTGTGTCTTTTCATGAGTGATAGTTTTGAAACATCACAGTCATAATGCGCCATTGCTACATTTGCAGCCTTTGTGTGCTCCATTTCCCAGACCACCTCATCCTCCCTGTCTTCCTCTTCATCCTGTCTTCTTATTTCCCCCTCCCCTCCGTCTTTCAACACTCTCCAGGTTCACCAGGTTAAATCAGGGATTTGTTCTTGTTGCTCTCAAGCGTTTGTTTACATAGATAGATGCCCATTACTGCTCCACACACACACTCACATACAAAACCAAACACACATGCATTTAGTCTGTGTGTGTTCATACATTTGTGTGTGTTCTGGTCATAAAAGGGCCCTGGGTCCGTGGGCCCACAGAGCCCTGCGTTGCATGCTGTCAGTAAGTTAGGTAGTTACATCTTGCATTTCTCTGTGCACATGCATGCGCACATACACACACAGTCCAAACAGGAAAAGTTAGAGGAGAAAGACTAATCCACCCAGATTCTACAGGATTTCCTGGAGTATGTGTCTGCAAGTGAACATTGTGTGTGTGTGTGTGCGCGCGTTAGTCTTTTGAACTTTAAGTAGCCCCTGCTGACTTAGTGAGCAAGGAGGGGAGAAAGTTCACATAGAGATCAAGGAGTAAAGCAGAGCAGGGAGGAACAGCACTGAAGAACTGATCCATAATTATGGAGAAATGCTGGTAGAATGATGGAGGGGGAGAAAGGTTATGTACTTGGTGTTGTCATGCAATCTTCGTAAAATGATTGAGTGTTAACATTTAGCATAAATCTGAAGACCCAAAAATTCCTGTCAGTGTGCATCTGAAGGAACCAGATGAATAACAGGGCCATGAGTTGAATTTATTTTGCTTTTATGTTAAATTGTTTGCTTCATCAAATCAAGTTCAGTTTTGTTTTTTGGTGTATCGCATTGAATCTGATGAGTACCTACCTATTACTGGTGTAACTTCATGAGCTTTAAAATGGACACGCTCTTTGATTAGACAATCCTGCTATCAGCTTGAACATGTGATTGTCTCAGTTTGATTCACTGAGAAGCATCAAGATGCCTTTTGTTATTATACTATTAAGTCAGTAAATGTAATGTACCTGTAGTTTTTAGCTTTAGCTGCCCTGATATTTTGTTATACCTACTGCCTCTTAAGTGACTTGTGCCTTAGCATGATGTAGAACATTACAGAGAGTAGAAACACAAATTTGATTTAGCTGTGGCTAGATCAACGCACTCCAGTCAAAGCTTGTATTAGGACTTGTATTGGGATGTATTATCTTCTAAATACAGCAGATACATTTTGCTGGTTTCAATCACTATGTTTACATCCACTTAGTACTACTGTCTGCACTTCGATTACGGCAAAACTGATTAAGTCGTATACATGCCATTCTCTGAGTATAAATAACTCGCAGAACGAGGCGAGTCCTCACCTTGAAGAAATACATGACACACTGGATTGTGATGAAGATGATAAGTGTCTAAATAATACTGTTAACAATCACGTAACCTAGTCTGTTATTCAGAGTAAGTGTTCTCTGAATTGTCGTAATTTCATTACCATTATTAATTACAGCACAATCGGACGGTTAACGTGCATGTAAACATACTGGATGTTTTCAGTGGACTCAAAGTGCATTTCAACACTAACTTACATGGCAATAATGCTACTACTATGTGCTCCCCACTATATTACGCCTTTAAGTGCAAAGGAAAATAACAAAACTCATAACACTCAGACAGTATAGCAGCAACAGCTTTTTGCCTTGATGTAATTCTTTTTAAATCTTTGTTTTAAGAATTACACAGCCCTCTGTAATAGCAAAGAAAATTCAGTGACCTTTAGACTTTAAAACTCCGAAAGGCTGTTTTCTATCTGGAAAAAAAGGCCGGTTGCTAATCATATCGTTGCTTTGTTAATCCGTAAAAGGTTAAAACAAAGCCAAGCCTCATCTTTCTATTACTTCTGTGGCTAAAGCAGAGTGTATTACACTCTGGAGTACTGTGCACTGTGTTTTGGTTTCGACCACAAGCATCCTTGTGTTTTTGCCTGTAATAAACTCCCAATGCCTTCTCAGTATAAACCCGAAGCAGAATGCCAAAAAAAAAAACTGCACTGTCCAATAACTGTCACAGCCTCTGTGTTGGAACAACTGGTGCACACATCTTCCAACAACATGTGATGCGTTTAGGTGTCTCTTTATTGCTGTATATTGGTTTTTAATATAGTCTGCGTTTGCACCAGTGGCACCAAAATACATTCCTGTGCTGTTATTGTTAACGGTGGTTAAACATGACTGACAGTATTGATGATTGGTGAGATTTTATGTATTTTGGAAGACACAGATTGAATGTATTCTAAATATGATATGTATTTGATTGCTATCCACAAAAATGTGTGCACTGCGTTATGTGGTAATACTATCAATAAAACTGCATTTCAGATTAGCGCATGGTGTGTTTGTTTCCATCTTACTTATAACTTGGAATTTATGTTTTCTGACTCTGTGTGTGTGTATGTTACTTTTTTAAAGAAATTGTGTGGAGAGATACGTGGTGGACAATGAAAGAATATGATCGATTTTTAGGGAGATTCCATTCTTAGTTTATTTTAAGTTATTAACCTTTTTAGATTATTATATATTTATGCCATAGACACCCACTCAGACTGTTTGTCCTGTGTTCACATTATGTTATCGCAAGGCGTTAGCTGATCCTAAGGATGGTACAGCCAGCCTGCAAACTACTGTTGGATCTGGATCAGAAAAGCTAATGTCTGGATCTGATGTTCAGAAATGCATATATAGATACGAGACACATTTATCCGGACTCAGTTGGGTTTCTACTCAGGCTAGGAACAGGCGACTATACCAGCATCTAGTTTAGATTGTGCTGATTCAGTAAAGAAAGAGTTTCAAAGAATAGTTAATTGCTACTGGGATCCATCCAAAACAATTCCACCATTATTAAATCATCAATTTCCATTAATACCTCTTGAACCAACAACCATAAATGTATCACAGAACTACATGTTTGGGGTGTTGTAGCAAGTTATTTTTGGCCTAAGTGGAGATGTGTGCTCTGAGTGCTTTCTTTCATTGCACTGCACAAAACCTACATCAAATTTATCCGTTGCAGAGGGCTGGGGAAGCCATGTGTTGCTTACAAATGATAAGACATAGGGTTTTCAAGAGAAGGAAGGATCGAGAGAGAAACAGAGGAGAGGAGGACAGGGTTAGAGATGTGGACAGATATGCAAAAATGGGGAGCATGGATAAAAGAGTTACATTTTCCTAAAATAAACAAGAGGAGCAAAGGAGTTGGTTAATTGAGCTCAGAGAGACGTGAGAGTTAGCCGAGGGACTGTTAGCACACACACACACACACACACACACACACACACACACACACACATACAGTATTTGCCAATACATACAATGGGACCTGTGAATCTAGGTAGTGGCTGGTCATGTACACACACGTCCATGCCCAAACTGTGATGTGTAAATGTCATCCATGATGCGTACACCTAGAAGTATACTAGGTGTGTGTGAGTTTTTAAGAGTGTCTATTGAAAAAGGTTCGGTGTCTGTTTTTGCATTCATCCCATGTATGTGCGGTAGTCCATGCCATTGTGTTACTGTGTTGCTGCATTTCCCGTCGTATTATGATAAAAATAACTTTATAAAGATTTAATCATATTTTTCAGATGGAAATCACCCTCTCCTCAATCTTCCTCCATGGGAATGCAATATTTTTTTTATTTCATTTACTTTATTTTTGGAAGAGTATTTTGGTTATTGACCCAAAATTATTGGTCTTTTCCTCTCCTTCCTTCCTTGCTCTTGACCCTCCTCACCTCCCTTTTAAGAGTAAGTATTTATTAACTGTGGCCACTTATTAACGAACCAAGTTCTATGTACATACTGTATAATCTGTGACTATGTCGGTACTGCTTTGTCGATTAAACCCTTAAGTCAGCGGTTTGCAACCTTTTTCGCCTCGGGGACCCCTTGGTCCATAGAGAAACAGAACAGGGAGTTTATTATTATTTATTACTTTGGTCCAAATAAAAAACGTTTTTCTTCCATATAAATTATTGTGATGAAAATTTTTAATGATTTTGGCGGACCCCCTAGTTAAAGACCACTGTTTTAAATTATAAGCACTTGAATACGTTACATAGAAATATGTATGTATGTGACTACATTTACTTTTGTAAAAGTTGCAGCACCACAATGGATTAAATATTCAATAAATTGAAGTAAAATTATTGCATGAGAACTCTCAAAGTATTGCATCTTAATTTGAGTAAAAAGCAAGGAAGCAATTAAGGACAGCAGGAAGGAAGGGAAGGGTGGAAAGGAGGAATAGAACTACATATGTAAAGGAAAGGGGAAACAAAGATGCAAGCTAAGAGAGGAAAATAAATAAAATAAGCAATAGAAAGAAATGCAGGACAGCAGGACAGTAAAAAGGGGGAAATTGTTATTTTATTAAAGAAATAATATAGAAATTATTTTGTTGCTGTACAAACAGTGAAATTTTCATTAGCACCATATATAAACAGAACTCGCTTCTCTTCCTTTATTTGTTGGTGTTGTGGTTAGTTATTAGTTTAAGGCTAAGCTAAATTATGTTGATGAGGATAAAGTTTGGGTCATGGTTCCACTCATTTTAATGTAAACCTGCATGGAATGAACCTACTCAGTCCCCAGTTTGTTGTGTTTTTTCTTGTGGGTGATTTAAAAGACATTGAAAGTAAGAGCCATGGAAGTAAGTGTGTGTGTGTGTGTGTGTGTGTGTGTGTGTGTGTGTGTGTGTGTGCGCACGCACACTGACCTTGGTC
>OMNV01011163.1:14348-55249 GCA_900303265.1 Brotula barbata | reverse complement strand
ACCCTCAGTTATTACTTTGCTTTCCTTCCCTACTTTCCTCCCTCATTCCCTCCCTCCATACCCCTCCTTCCAGTTGTCCATCCCACCTAGTGCTTCATCACTCCCTCCTGTAACTTCTCCACCTCTTTTTTTTCCTTTTCTAATCTTTTTTTATGTTCGCTCTCTTTCTCAGGGGTGTTGTTGTGGTCAGCAGGAACTCAGACCACAGTGTGTGTGTGGGTGGGCCGTGGTGGTGGTCTATCTTCTGTACTGCTCACTACCTCTGACCTTCACTGTGTTCCTCCTGTTCTGACTCCCTCTTCCCCATAGATCACTGCCCATAACTTTGTCCCTTGCTTCCCATTACTCCTCTATCATACACTCATCCAACTTCTCCTTTTTTCCTGTTCTATTGCGATGAATGCACAAGTTTTTTCGTATCACATGTGACTGATTTAAAACTACAGAGTTGTGAACCTGGCCTGTTGCGGCTTTTGGATTGTAGAAGCATGTTTGTTAGGTGTTAATGTTGATGGAGTTGACACAGAAATTGCATATCAGCAGGCGTGCACTGAGATCAAGTCAAGTTTATTTGTGTAACCCAATATCACAAACGGCTTCCTGGCCCAGCCCACAGCTCTCTCAGTCTCTCAAAAGGTAAGTAATAGGAGCTGTAGGTGGGAAAAGAATGGATTACATTGAAGAGATGTAATAATGCAGCAGACTATCAGGAATAAAACACAATCAGTAAGAGAATCGGAGGAAGAGAAATGTCTCTTTTGCTCGTCTTTCCAGACTGAATTAATCTTTATTCAGATTATTCAATCTGAATAAAGATTGAAGAGTTTGGTTCTCTTTGATTTGATCCTTCAGCTGTCTGATGATTACCAAATTAGCAAAATGGTGAGTGGTAACTGAAACAATATCTTACCACCTCTAATACCTGCTATTCATCCTGGCGCTGCCTGTGTACTTGTACATTGTAGGTCTTTGTAAATCAAGCAAGCGAAACTGCAGAGTTTGTCTCTTACTTAAAATAAGGCCGTGGTGACATAGCGATGCACTTATTTCTCAAACATTGTTGCATGGTAAGCAACAAAGACAGAGGCGCCACGTTTAAGTCAGGTCAATTTAACTCCAATGTCTGAGCAAATTTCTGAATAATGGTCCCCCTGGTTTACCTGGGACAGTCCCAATTCCACAAGGTTTCTCCCCATGTAAACATATGCCAATTTCAGCACATATGCTGTAAACCAAAAAAAAGAATAGTGTCTTCAGTGTCCTTATTATTATGCTGTTGTCTTGTAGCCAAGCAGAACTGATATTATTGGTTGTGTGTAGCAGGTCATTTAAAGGGTTGCACTAATTAATGGATGAAGCACACCTGCTGTCAAGGTGTATGTTTTTTTTTAAGCCTGCTAGTTTATGCCAGGTGTGAAGTGGCATGGGAGCATTGGAACTTTGGAGAATGCCACGAGGATTGAGATGGCATGACATGTGAGATGTGTGTAAGTTTGTGGAGGTGCAGCGATTTGTGTGGTGTTTGAAGTGAGTATGATACGAATGTGTAATGCTTGGGATCTTTCAGCTCATAATTTGGAGCGTGCATATTTATAATAAGTGTTTGTAGATGTTCCCTATCTCGATAACATTGTTTGAGGCTATACTGATGTGTGGCTTGCCACTGCTTGCCAGTTATTCAGGTCATGTTTCCAATGTGCATTTGCTGTTTGTAACCATAAAAGTAAAGAGTAAATTTGTGTTTTTTTGCATTTGAAATTTACCATCATGTTACACACTGACTTATAAGGCAAGGAAAAATGGTTCCATAACATGGGACCTTTAAATTTGAAGCTTTCAACAGACACACTCATTGAGTGTGACTTGCAGGGAGTACAACATTAGAATTTACTTTCTTTACGTTACTTTGCTGTCAGGTTTTATTGCCTCTTTGACTTACTCCAGCCCTATTCTTTTCCTCCTCTTCATCTTGTTTTCTGATCCAAGTTCTTTTTTAATTTGATGGGATCATTTGTTTCGCAGATGAATGCTGTGTTTACAGCCCACATGTACATCTGTAGATGCTGTATCCCTAGACTGCTTTGGAGAGAGAGAGATAGAGAGAAAGACAGAGAGAGAGAGGTCAAAGTGTGGTGTCTCCAGACGTGATGGAAAATGACCAGAGGGGTGGCTGGCACACAACATTTTAGTTATTTCATTATCACCTTTAAGAGACAGGCATACACGCACACAAACATATACACACACACATTGTAGCAGTTGAGGAGGCCAAACATCAAACACTTGCAGCTAGTAAACCTCAGTAGCCCCATCTGTACCTGTGAGTCTATCCTTCACACTGCCAAAGTTCAGGCTGGTGATATCATCTTACAAACACACACACACACACACACACAGTGACATATGATATCAGCTTGCAAACACTCACCACACACAAACTCACACTTGCAGATGTGCAATAAGAGCTCACACAGACACCTCGGAGGCCGTCCAGAGTTCATGTCTGTGCCTCAGCTTTGACTTGATGAACTCATCTCTTAATGAAGCCTGATGTTCACTGTTTGGCTTGTAACTCACCTTTAGCTGAATTCTGGATTAGAGTTAGTAAAACAGATTTCCCTGTTCAGCCAGCTGCACAAGTGTAAAGGAGGATGCAAGAATGAACCCGTTACTGCATTAACATCATTATAAGTGATGAAAGAGACAAAGAAAGTAATTCAAATGTCCCTTGCCTCTACACAGGAAGGGTTCTAGAAGGATTCTTTGGACGCCATCTGTGTTAGTTACTGACGCAAAAATAAGGAAAACCTAGTTTCTGCTTGCCAAGAAAGTTTGGGTTGTTGTTGACAGAGCCCCTGTTCATAGGCACATCATGGTGCACACCTGTTGTCTTCATACGAATCTATTTGTATCTTGTATGTATAATATCTGAAACTCTATTAGCTACTCCAAAACACGTGGTAGGAATTAGGTTGTGACTGCAATAGCTAATGAGAGGAAAGACACATTGATTCACTTTCCACGTCAGTTCTTGTGTGATGTAACTCTTTGATGGACAGACTTGTCTGGTATTTCTCCTGGACAGAAATCATACATACATCCATGATGTCCCCTGCTGAATAGTCACATACTTTTAGTATTACAAAACTTCAAGATCCTGAAATTCTTTAAGACAACACTATCATGCATTGCAAATTGTACAACCATCGAACAACTGTGTAAGTCGTTCAGTCCATAGTCATTTTCACTGAGGTCCCATGCTTCCCCATTTTCTGGATACTTTATCCAGATAATGAAGTGACCTGTTAATACAAGATTCAAATACTTGCAGAGCGTGTTGTGATCAGAATTCTATCTGATCTGCAGTCAAGATTGCATTTTGGTTGGATCTCTCTTACAAGTAACCAGGTGTCAATACAACATGTGCAGCCCGGACACATTAAAGGAATAATCCGTAGTTTTGTGCTTCTTGCAACTGACATTTAATGGTCCCAGGGGCAAATAACAGAAGGTTTCTGACCATCTACCCACATAATTTCATGCAAAATGAAACTTTCGCAGCAAGGTCATGTTTGTTCTCTCTCAAAATCACTGTGAGTACATGCCTTTAATCTTTTGATATGTTAGCAATAGGGATGCAGCGATTAACTGGTTTCACTATTAACTGCAGTTGAAGACGTCACAGTAATGTAATCGTAAAGGCTCAGCTACACCGAGTGAGTTTCTGTTCTGACCCAAAAATGGGACATTAGCCAGTACGTTATTTTTGTTGCAACCTACACGGAACAAAAACAAAGTTACACCAGTGGTGCACCAGCTTAAAGTGACTTGCTTATCAAGTGAGCAAAGTATGTGTTTAAGAGGGGGACATGGAGATTACATACTTAGCTAGCATTAGTTTATCAACTGCAGAGGAACCAAGCAGCAAAGTTTTGTATCCACTGAAAAAACACTTCAAGTCGTGAGCATTCGGGTACACCAAGAATGACCCTGGAGTTAGTCAAGAAGATGGCTCACCCCTCTGCAAAACCTGCTGGAAAAAAGAGGCGACTGAAGGATCTAAGACATCAAACTTGATGCAGGATCTCTGGGACCACTGCCCAGCTTTACACACCCAAATAAAAATCGGCATAAATTACGTTAGTGGCGAGTTACTTAAGAAAACATTGAATTGGAAGGGGATTAGATATGAATGTGTCACTTACGATCAGCGCTGTAGGTCTGAGAGATGTGTTTTCACTGAAACATCAACAAACAGACAGTAAACTGGGATGTAAACCCATCAAAGCCTTCAGTCACTGTGACCATTGAACATTATATTAAGTTACTTTCTCCCATCTGTGTGAGTAAATACGAGGTACGGTAGGAAAATATGACAGGCGTAAAACACTAACTTAACATTAGCAGCTTGTAGACACCTAGCATTTTCACAGTGATTTATTTTCACAGTTGCAGTATTATTTATGGTTCAAAAGTCAGCTACATAATCTTTTCTACCATGTTTCCAAGTTCTCTACTCAGGTCCAAAATAATTGTAGAAAGAATACAAAAACTGAAAATACTAAATAATTATTTGATTTATTTGATCAAAAGAGCCATGCAGACAGAGACACTGCAGGCTTTGACTCAGTTTGTTTTGTTTAAAGTGGAAATACTGACATTGACGTTTACAGAGCAGAGGTCACTTATATATCATTCCAAATGGAGAGATAGTTTTTTTGTTTATCTTTGTTTATTACTTTGCACTGTATTATTTCTGTTGCAAAATGAAACGGAAAATAACAGAATGCTCATGTGATTTTATACATCGGTAGTGTTGTGAAATAAATGAATTTGTAGTTAATTGTGAAAACCGTGATTATTCCTCAGCCTATACTCACTTTACTGAACAGCACCCATGGTAACAGGTTACATCATTCATACTGCAAGCTGCTGTGCCGCCGTGAAGCGACCTCGAACCGTTGCGTCAGCAGATTGTCAGTTTAAAAAGTTTAAAAAATCAGTGAGCCTTCTAATTTTTCTACGTTCAGTGTGTCTGCTGAAGGCAAATATGGTAAAATAATGTCCCATGGGACCTATATCAATGCATTGATGATGTAATTCTAACGTTTACAGACTAAATGAGCATTTTCATTCTTTCAGCATAGCTCACTGTAGGCTACAACTTTTCAGTCAAAACAAAGAGACAATGGGCCACACGGATAGAGGTGCTGCATTGTGTATTTAAAACATACAGTGCAACAATAAGATACTATAGTAACTTGACAGGACACTTTTGTCGACTTTTTTTTACAATCTGGAGTGAAGTTTGTTCTCTTATCAGTTCTTAGACTGACTTTTTTTGGCATTAATTGATCAGTAGCCTCTATCTGTGCAATAGCAGCACTGTTATTGAATATAAAAATTGAAATTTTAAAGGAAGTATTTTGAAAAAAAAAGTTCTTATAACCACTATCAAAATCAGTGCTTACTAGTACATGTAAAATCAAGGGTTGTATCAAATCAAAACACATTGAATACTGCTAAATAGAATTCTGTAAAATCATTAACTTAAAAACTTTGTATCAGTTTAGTTTAGATGTGTTTTTATATATATATATTTGTATTGAGTTGGACATAAATGTATCAAAATCATATGGAATTGTCTGAGATACACTCTTCTTCTAAGATTAAGAAATGCTGAAAATAACCATTAATTCAATGCTGGTTTCATTCTTTATGTACGTTTAATCCTTCTTGAATGAAGAAAAAAAATGCAACAAGAATGAGATGCACATGAAATTTAAAATCAGTTTAATGACTTGGATATATTTTCCACTGCATTTTTGTTGTATTTTTTTTTTTATCAAGAAAAATTATGGATGATAACTTTAATTAAACGTAATCCCCTCAGTTTTCTTGTGTTCCCCTTGCAACCTTGTTATAACATTGGCGCTCACTCCTATTTATAAAGATTTTGGAATGGGAGTAGTGAATTTTAGTAAAAGGGGACATTGACAGTCCATGGAAAGATGTTGTTGATGATCGTCCACAGAGCAAGGAGGAAGGACAGGTATAATTGATTGTCTACTCAAGTCTAATCACAAAGCGGACAGCATCTAAATAGCCAAGATTTGCATTGATCCAAAACCCTTTACCAAATGTCAATGAAAAGTCATGTTAATGCAAAACATGGACATTCATTCTTTTGCATTTGTATGTAATGCTACTGTATTGCTTTTTTTCTTGTGGACAAATGTGTGAGAGCGCATTTGAGTGTTTTTCAAATAGATTTTTTTCTCACAAAGCCGAAGCATGAATATACTGTACTTGCTTGAAAGTAGGCCTGACTGACAGCATCTGTCTCTGTTGTTTGTTTTCTCTTATCCGTATACAACCAATATGGTTATAAACTTGTTTTATGCGCCATACCCCTCATTAGTCTTTTTGTTAACTAGCAGTAAGGAATGCAGTTGAACAGCACAGTGGAAAAAGCAATATAATTTAACAAGATGCTAATCGCTGAAATGTTTGACTGTTTAGTCACTGTGTGGCCACAAGCTGTGACGTCAGGTAGAGACGGTGGTCCACTCGTTACCTCATCCTTTGGTTCATCTCACACGCAGGGCATGTGCTTGATCTCACAGCTTGTATAGGTTGATGTGTTGTTGTTTAAAGAATGTTCTTTAAGATGTTTGACTATGGTGGTCATATATCATATTTAGGGCAAATGTTTTTATGTTGTAGCTTCTTTTTTACTTATTCACATTTTTAATATCGATTCTCCATCTTTATGAAGGGACAGCACCTTGAAATGATAGAGACGCAATTTTTTTTTTGGCCTTCCTCATTTATTACGATAGGTACAGTAGAGAGGCAGACAGGGAAGATGGAATAGAAAGAGAGGATGGCATGCAGCAAAGGGCACAGCTCGGAATTGAACCTCCGGTAACTCTGCTTACGTGGGACAAGAAATCATTTTCACATTTTCACCATTTTATTTGTATGTTTTCCACGACCAAACTTGTATAACTAATCTTAGTTTGGAACTGTCATGAATGAGCTATAGTTAAAGTTCAAATATCTGTATGAGTATAAATACTTTTGGTATAATTTTTGGACCAATCCTGTCAACATGCATGAGAAAATAATTTGTCCTTGTTTGTTTAACAAATCAATGCAGCTATATCTAAAGCTTTCAGTCTCATTTTGTGTCTACTACTTATCCAAAAGTTGTTTCCTGTAGTTTACAGTGAAGTCTTTAGTTGACCTTTAAAGGGGAGTTCAAGAGAGCAAAATTACAAGTTGGGAGATGGTAGCTGGATGAGGAAGACGAGCGTGGGAGAGAACAATGCCTGACCCAAGATATTCTAAAGGGACTTTTAAAGGAAACGGGTTTGTCAATGTGAAGAACAGTAAGCGTGAACTCACAGGCGCCCTCACACATCTTCAAGGTTGTCTTTTAAGGATGTATCACACATACACTAATGGCCTTAAATTTCAAGGAAAAGCTCTGTGAGACTTATAAAAAACGCACCGTCTGTCCATTTCCTGCATAGGCCAGGAAGTTATCCGGGTCAAGGAGACAAAAGAAACCAAAAAAGCCTGCGTTTCATGTGCTGACAGTCATATTGTGCGTTTGCACGACCATTACTCTACTTATGTGTTTGTTGTGTAGTGTGGGAGCTGTTATTTTGTCCTGTCTCACAGTTTTCTCCCCAATGACCCAAAAAAAACAATGCCTGTCTTTAATGGTGGTCTAGGTGCAAAACTGACCTCTATTGTTACCATTCGTTGTGTCTGTGCGCTTGCTCTCCTTGTGGCCTTCATCATCATAGCTACACACTCAGACATACTTAGGTTTTACCAACCCAGTGGGACGTCGTGATTGCAAATTAGAGTTCGTGGTAATAAGATTTTGAGCCATTGGAGTGGCTTTTATTTTTCTCACTCGTTAAACGCAACTCTTAACGACTCTTGAGCCTGGCTGTAAAATCTCTGAAGTGTGTGTTGTTCTTTAATCGCTGTGGAAGATGTGGAATTGAGTGAAGACGTAACTAAGAATTGTGTGTGTTTGTGTTTGTGTTGTGTTTTTTCATCTACATACGTAGTATATGGCTTTGTGAGATTTTGTTTCTCATGGACCAATGTGCTTACACAAAATACAACGGTCACAAAATGCAACAATTAGTCATACAAAATACAGCCGACAAATTACAGGCCAATAAAACATAATCTCATACTACAAGAGCTGCAGACACAAGTCTGCGGCAAATGTCAATCTTCTGCAGTCCGGCGCTCAGGGACCAACTCCAGATCTGGAGCTGCATGCCTTGATCAACAGCAAAGGCAGGAGTAATTATCCTAATGCACATGTTTTTGTGGGTGGGCAAAGTGGAGTACCTGGAGGAAACCCATGCAGACACGGGCAGACTCCATACAGAAAGGCCGATGGTTGGCCTGGGAGTTGAACTCACGACCTTCTTTCTGTGTGGCAACAGTGCTAACAACCAAACTACTGTGCTGCACTTTGTAATTGTTTGCATCTGTACGAATGCATTCTTGATTGGGTGTGCGCATTTCTGTTTGATTCCTGTGCTTATGTGCTTTAATTACGTTATTGAATGTGTTTATTTTGTGTATGCATGAATGTATGTGCCCACATGCCTTTATTTCTTAACGTCAGTTGTGTATGCATGTGTCTTTTGCTTTTTGGTGGTCACAGTTGCACAATATCCCTCTGTGTTGTTGGGAATAACAATAGATTTCATACTGTGATGATTGCCCTATAAATCTATGTGCACACACTGTTTGAAATGCAGCCTTTTGTTTATTGTCTTGTTTGTGAGGAGTGCTTGTTGTTCACTAAAACATCACATTTACATCTTTATGGTAGCTTTAAAACCAACAGTGAGGTCATGGCCACAATGTTTTCTGCTCTTTGGCGATTGAAAACATTTGGTGGTCACACTGATAGTGTGGGAATGTTGAACTCTGAAAGCTACAGTCCAGTGAAATTCAGTCAGACTCATTTTCAATATCGGTTGTATCAAGTTCGGGTGAAAACTGCTCCCAAATTCTGATGAGACATCCAAACAAAAAGCAAACAATAACAATAAAAAAACAAAAAACCCAAAACATGTGTTGACTGATAAATCATGAGCCTTCTGACATTTTGAAAATGTTTGAAAATTCTGATATCCTATTCTTTCTTCCAAGCGCTCCATAACTTACAATATTGAACAAAAAAGCCAAAAAACATATAGATGTATGTTGCAAACGTGTGAATACTTGAAATTAGTGCTGGGCCAATTGACAACTTTACGGGGCTGAAATTGGTTGAAATTCCTATTCAGGTATGAAGTCTGTAATTTTACTAAATTTGTAAAATAACAGTCAAGGAATGAATTTTATATTTTTACTAAATTCATGAAATGATGTTTAAGGTATGCCTTTTGTAACTTTACATAATTCGTCCCTCAACTGTAATTTTAACATAAAACCATTGCATGATGTAGTGTCCACATCTGGTCATCTCAGTCTTTGTAATATTCTCTCCCGACAACTTAGTTAGCTGGCGAGCTATCGTTAACACTAGCAAACAAAACAACAAAAACACTTAAAAGCATATCTATAATCTATAATACAAGGTGGTCTTGTTGGCACATATTACTACTACTATTACTAATAGTATTACTTTGTGGCACAAAGTTAGACCATGGTGATCAAAGCAATGTTATGATATGTGACATCAGAATGTTTTTCATGTTTGTCAAATTATGGAAGTCTGAGCGGAGCAAACTTTCTATCGTTTCCTCTTAACTTTCACCGAGAGGTCTACCTCCCCTCATTATTTCTTTTCCATATTATTCACATAATTCCCATTTGTCTCCTATTCATGCACAGTATCGACATATGGAGACACGCCAAAAATATATACGAATAAGATAAAGATATACGAAACATCTTAAAGGTTTCCTTTTCCTTCTTCTTGATAAACCTTGTGGTCAACTTGTTTATACAGTAATAGTGAGCAACAACATCAGCCTCTTTTGTCTCCGAAGTGTTTCCAACAGTAGAGCCTTTTCTTGCATCATCTACACTTTCTTCTATCTTTTAGGAGCACCTTCAGAAGCAATAGAAGTACTACACCTGTTTTGAAGGTTTTCAGAGTTTCTATGGCTAAAACAGTGGCGATATGCGATGTGTGTGAACAGATGTGCGAAAGGCAAGATGAAGTGATCACTGAGAGAGCAACACTTATATGCGTGTACATGTATATTTATATTCTACAGCCTATTTTCTGATATTTAAGCTCTTAAGCGTTTATCTACAGCATACTTCTATGACAGTTTTTCCAAGGTGCTCTGCCAAACTCTCATAAAATATTCCCATTGAATCATTCATGAAAGAGCCGCGAATTATCAACACCTTGAATGACAAACTCACAAATACCAAGGGTTGCCTCTACTTTGATCTTTTTTGTGTACACCATAATTAAATCAATCATGGCACAAATTAAAGTGTGATTACTCTGACTAACAGACCTAGATCAGATTTAATTCAATTTATGTAGGCATGTGGACAATTTAGTTGGATTTGGTCACCTCAGAATTTAATTTTTCAATGAGAGGATTCAGAAAATGGCTGAATACTTTTAATGCCGTCCATGTCATGCTGACTGAATGACCATGCTAGCACAGTATTGTTGTGTATGTATTTATACACTGCTCAAACATATTAAACCAAAATCATCAACCTATTGAGGGCTGGATTCAAAATCACCCTGAAGATCAAAGGGAAAAATTTACAACACAGGCTGAATGCATGAATTTCATCACGGCAACTCATAATGTGACTCAGACCCCGCGTGCCTGTATGCATTCCCGACAATGTCTGGGCATGCTCCTGATGAGTTGGCAAAAGGTGTCCTGGGGGATCTTCTCCCAGACCTTGACCAGGGCTCTTCAGCAGTTTAAGATTTGACAATCGCTCTGAGGATTTCATCTGGGTACAGAGCAATTGTGTTAGGCCACCACATGTAAAACCATTCCCTTTTTGGGGGTTGTCTTGCTGTTACCACCCTCATTGCACTTGTTGTCACTTTCATTTGCACCAAAGCAGGTGAAATTGATTCACACTCACTTGTGATTCCTAAATGGACAGATTGATAACACTGAAGTTTAACTGACCTGGTGTTATACTGCGATGATTAGGTGTTCCCTTATATTGAGCAGTGTACATACATTATATATATATATATATATTAGTACCTTATATTGTGTCATAGTATGCTATATTATACTATGTATTCCTTACTCATTTTTATTATTATTTTGTCATTGTTGTTAGTGTTATGTTTTTATCATCAGCTACTGGATGACTGGAATTTGGTATGGGATTAATAAAGTCTCTCTCTCTCTCTCTCTCTCTCTCTCTCTCTCTGTCTATCTATCTATCTATCTATCTAGACATCTATCTATGTCTACAGCTATGTGCTAGCTTCTAGGTCCACCATGTTAGTACTGGAGGGATTCTCTAAAATACTCAACCTGTCTCTCTGACTTTATGTGAGACACTGAATACACAAGGGCTAACATTGGTGATATACAATATCAGTCTAGTGTCGGTGTAAGGTCAGAAGGTGTGTGTTTGTGCGTGTGTTAGTGTATATATGTGTGTATGTGTGCATTTGTGTGATCATTCATACAGGACATGGTCTATAACTCAAGAAGTGGTTTATGCTTTGCTTTGAGCTCTACCGGTCTGAAGAAAACCAGTGCCAACAAAGAGAGGTGATTTCGCTTAATATTTTTAACCACTCTTAATGCGGTTAGCCTGCCTTTGTGCGTGTGCGTGCGTGCGTGCGTGTGTGTGTGTGTGTGTGTGTGTGTGAGTGAGTGAGACCCACCTTGTCCTGAAACATTAGGAACCCTTGGAATTTTGACAAGCCAGCATTAGGGGGAAATCTGAAAACCTTTCTATGCCAAAATCATTCCAAATCCATATTTTTTTTCCCATTTTGCCCCCCCCTTTTTTCTGCAGATATACAGTATATATTTTCTCTCTTTGTATTCACTCATGTTAAAATCCTTCTTACTGCTATGCCAATCTGCTTTTCTTTCCTTTTCATGTCTCATGCTATGTTTCCGTTTTTATGGGAACAGAGTGTTAAACTGCATTCTTTCCTTTGAAAAGTCTTTTATTGCTGTTATATTTTTCCCACTTATACTCATTGTTCCTTGTTATTGACGTTTCATTTTTTTTCTCCCTCTGTAGTCTGCCTTTGTTTGTACCAATTATCATTGTTGTTTTGTACGTCTTTCAATTTAATGTTCACCTTAAGCATAAATTCTAAAGCCAGGCTTATAGTGCCGCAGTAAAAGCTAAATCAATCAATGTGGGTTGCATTTAATTCACGGTGGGCACAGTGGGCTTTGATTCAGCACAGTTTGGACAGATGACTTAAAGAGGGGGCGAGGGAGACCTTATGGCAAAAATGGTCAATCAGACAACTGGGATTGTGGCCAGTTTCATGATGTAATATCCTGTTGGATTACACCCTTGTACTGAACGTTATTTGTACCCGTACTTTCTTTCTTCCACAGTTTCTTTCTTTGCGTTTAGTTCATGCCAAATACACTCACACTTTGGCTCCATGTGCTTTTGGTCACCTATGTAAATCAAGAAGGAAAAAGGTAGTTTATTCATTAAAGAGGAAATGTCCAAAACAATATTCCAATATATTTTTATGGCTGTGATTATGAGGTTTCGTAAAATAAATCCATTCAGGCTTTGCTACTAGCTTTCCATGCCTTTGCCTCCATTATGAGTGTTGATTTGTGTTTGTTGTGAAACCATGTGAGACTATTCACAATTGTCTGCGTGCTCTTGACTTTTAACCTTTTGTCACCAAATATTTTTTGACATTTAGTAACATTTTATGATGTTTATGTGAATATGCTTGTGTTTGAATGCGCATGTGTGTGTAATTTCAAAGGTGGCTGTTACAATAAATGTATACGTTGGTGCTAATCCCATTCCACAGCTTTGAGCAAGTGGAGTTTCCACTGGCGACCACTTAACATTAAAATTATTTCCCTTACTTCAACATGGACCAAGTCCACTCAAATCTGCTCACTTACTGTGTATTTTCCATGTTTGAATGCACCTACCATCATGCTTTCATTCTAAACTATCTGCAAGTCCCACTAGGGTTGTGGTAGTATAATATAGTTGCATAATGTGTACCTCTTTTAATGGTGATATGAGGATGTCATCATGTATTTTCTAGAGTTGTGTCTAGTATATGATAGAATACAAGAATGTAAAAATATTAGATATTAAAGAGATACGATACGATTTAATGAATTGCCAATTGTTTTTATTTTATAAAATTTTTAATTTACATGGTGGTAGGTTGTGTAGCGGTATACTTGAGCAAGAGCATGAGAGAATAATCTTCACCCTTCTAGCAGAGATATGAAGATATTATTTACCATTAGAAGTGCAAAAATTACATCCACATAACTGTTTGTCATTCTAAATATAAGGCGTAATTTCATAGTATCGATAAATATCGATACAATTGATTCTTTGAATTGGAACGTGGGTTTGAGCTGTACAAGTCACACTAGATTGATGAGTTTCTGTTTACATATTGATGTAGTTGTATCATTGGAATTTAAATCTATGCAATAGAGGAATCGTTACACTCCTCCTTGGAATATATATGAATGCGCACCACACTTTCTCTTGTTAACTTAAACAAATGATTACAACAACATTGTTTTATTATTTTTATTACTTCTTATTACTAATTAGTTACTTTGTCATCTATCCTTTCAACATCGCATCTATGCAAGAGCAATTAAGACCACTGGCTGATAGGTTACTAACTAGCTGCTGCTCAGTAATCTAACAGCTCAAAGATTTATGTCTTAATGTCTTAACGTCTTATGTTGTGATACTAATAAGCCCTCAAAGAAGTGAATCACAAGTCGTTTGATTGTGATATCGTAGGGTGTCAGTCTGCTGAAGTCAGCCTAGCCTAGAGTGCCATGGACTGCCTGGTCGCTAATAGGGCAATGTTGGTAAGATAAAGTAGCAATGCTAAGACAGGGTTTTGTTTCCTGAAAAAAGAAAGTAAAAAGAAAAAATAGATCAAATAAATTCCCTCCGTAGTCAAATAAATTTAATTAAAATAGGCATATCGCTGTACATGCTCCTTTTTCAAGAATAACAGACCAGAGTAGAATACAGACAACTCTAAATAGTGTGCAATTACAGGTTTCCTTCTCTTGCTTAAAAAAAATACACTGCTGTGCAAATAACAATACAAATGTAAACAGAAAAAAAAAACAGGCCTACTGCTTAATCTGAGTAGTTTTTTTTTACTGATATAGACAGTTCTTTACCAACCTTTTGGTTTGAAGTTTTTAATTCTTTGTCCTAATGGGGAGAAGTTCCCCAACCTCTGAATCGGTAAAAATTTCAGCTATTGTTGCAATAGTTGAAGTTTTGCTCTGAAATTCTTATGGTTGCCAACACCTCAAGTATATTTTCATGAGCTAGTCACAGAACAAATGCATCATGGACACGCTCACTTACTGCTGGCTTGCTCTAGGATGTCCTGGCCCCTGTTCTCACATGAGTCTATCGGACGGTATGACTAGGATCAGAGGAGGAAAACTTGTCTAACATTCCACTTCATGCATGTGTTTCACAAACAGATGTCCTGAAACCCAAAAACAGAATTTATTTTTAATTTTTTTATTTATCTACATTGTTAGGCCCTCTGTTCTAATCATAATGTGTCATGTAATGGCAGCACTTCTGAAACGTCAAAGTAGTTATGTTTACTTGTTTAAACTTCCTTAGAATATCCAAGCAAAAGCTAACTTGGTACTTTTGACACAGAACATATATTCACCTGGCTAATTGTGTTTCAGATGCAATGGAACCTGTTAAAGGCCTGACCAATGATCTGTGGTAAAATGAAATTCTGCGCCAAAGTACATTTTTTTCTAAAATGGAGGAATAGGTGGAAACGGCTCAGCCTTGTAAACCAGGTTTTAACTATTTTCAACAGAGATTACCTAATGCATGTGCAGCATTAAATACACGTAGCATTACTTTTTATATTGTATAGGAATAAGAATTGTTTCACCTGGATTTTGACAACTCTGTTGAAGTTTTACAGAATCGCCAAAGTTGCCAAATAATGCATGTATCCATCCTTACATTAACATGTTTGTACTTCATGTGTCAGACTGAGGCTATGTGACTGTTTTTTGATGGTGTATAGGGCATTGAACATTAGCGCAGCAGCAGTTACACTCTGAGCTCCAGGATGGCTTTGAAATCTCTTAATGTGAGTGTTATGAGTCTAACACATGTGGCTGATACACACACATGCTGCTTCCCTGCTGTTTTAGAAGCCCTAATGTTTTTATAAGAGGCCTCTCAGTGGTTGTTGGCGAATATCCAGCAGCCAATCACAGGCCTGCACCAATTAGGGAGACAGAATCAAAGCTAAACCTTCACATTAGTGTGTGTGTGTGTGTGTGTGTGTGTGCGCACGTACGTGTATACTCTCTTCAGTGACTTTCAACTCTCAGTTTATCCTTTAACATAACAATGCCATAGCAGTGCCATAAGACTCTACCGTGGTGCAGATCCCAAAGAATGTATCTGTGTGTGTGTGTGTGTGTGTGTGTTTGGTACTTGGGACTTGGTATCTGTGGCCTTCAGTTCAGTTACGCTATGACTTGGTCCTATACCACCCTGATGTGATTTGTTTGTATATGTGTGTTGATTTAAAATGATCATTCACTAACTTCTAGGTGTTCAAGAAACGTATAAGAAACACTCAAATTTATATTTATTAAGATTATTTAAATTTTTACATTTTGAAATCGATTTTAATATTATCTTGAGCAGAAACTAGAAAATGGGCACAAACAAGTGCTCAGACAAATTATATTAACAAAAACATGTGGCGTTCTCTCACTCACTCATTCAGTCACTCACTCACACACACAGCCATTGACAGCTGAATACCATTTGTATAAAAGAGGGAGGAAAGAAAAAATAAATGTTTTCAGTAGCTGGAAAGGTATCAAGCTCTTAGTTAGAGGGCTAGATAAACACACACACATACATGCATCCTACTTTGAGGGCTCTACTCACGCACATTTATATCCACACACAGTAAGTCCTGTTTCAGTCCCAACACAAATAACATAAAAAAATAATCTTAGCAGAAATGTAGTGCACTCTGCCAAGGCCAACGTCCTCCCTTTTATCACAATAAATCATAGCAAAAACTTGGACAAGTGTGTGTGTGCGTACATGTCGGAGTATATGTGTTCGTGGGCGGCTGTGTAAACGCTCCCTTTGTTTTCCATCCCACTTAGAAAGGTCAGAGCCCTCGGGAGTCATTATATCACCACTGATATTAATGCCTATGAGCCGAGAGTATTACTCACCCGGTGTGTGTGTGGATGTGTATGTGTGTGTGTGTGACACGTGTTTTTGTTAATATAATTTGTATGAAAAGTGCATTTAATTACTTTTCTGAATGCTAGTTTCTCTCCAATTTGTTTTTGTCCTGTGTGTAATTCAAGTGTAGATTTCCTATTATTCTCTTTCAATATATAGTGAGATTTTAGTCTTTCTTTGAACCATTAACGGTTTATGTGCTTGTCTGCCATTTATTTTGTGGATTGACAGCATATTCTGTATTTGTAAATGCATGAATCACATTCTGTGTGTGTCCATATTTGTGTGTATGCATAGACATCAGATGAGTCCCAACAGGCTTGTTCGAGGTTATTTGTTAATAATTTTTACATAATGAAGATCCTAATCCCTTCTGGTCATAGGATATTTAGGAATTAGGGATAAACCGATATGGAAATTCTAGGCCAATACTGACACCGATATTTCAGATATCGGCATTGCACAATGAGGCACTCCTCTTTCAATATGAATATTGTGCGTCCGTTTGGGTCTCTCAACAAAGTGAGTCGCCTCTACTTGATGCAAGAAGCACATTTACTGATAAGGAAATAACCTCCAGATTTGGGGGGTGTTAACCAGATGTGACGTTGTGGAGTATTTTATGTCAGATAATAAAACACAACTTTTTCTACAATTGGTGCAAAATTGGAACACACAAAAATCCACTCCACATTTTTATCATACCGTTGTGAAACAGCTTTAACGATGGCACCGTTACTGTGCAAGAGGATTAAAATCAAACATAAAATAAGTAAATAAATAAGATAAAACAGAATATAATAACGTTAATAGTGCAAGATGAAGCTATATAATCCTAGCTAAAAGCTATATATACATACAAGCCAGGCTTACCAGTTACGAAAATCCACCACTATTTAAACTGTTTCAAAGTATAGTATTATTCTTCACTCACTCACTCACTCACTCACTCACTCACTCACTCACTCACTCACATCTCTCTCTCTCTCTCTCTCTGTTGACATTATTGACAAGCTATTATTAGCAGGTTAGACGCTCAAAGTAGGACATTCTCCCGCATTCAGTCCGTACATCAAGTTAACACAGCAACTTTTTTTTTCTGCACGTTCTACAGGCATGGTTACTGTCTTCAATCAAGTTTCCCTCAGCATATTCATAAACCCAAAATGTGACCACACTTTAGAATTTGTCCTCTTAGATGATGAACATACCTCTTGAGCAACGCTGTCACTGCTTTCCACCATGTTGTCATTTCCACAAACACATCAATACAGACAGTCTTTACTGTGACATTTTCATCGCACCGTAATCGAACACGGTGTGAAAGATAATCAGGATTTGAAACATTTATACTAACCATTGGGAATGTAACAATGGTAAATGTTACATCCCCAGTCAGGAGTTGCGAAAGTCATTGGTGAGTCATTGTGATATTATGTTATGACCCATGAGTAATGCTAGGCCAATATAGTGGTTTATCTGGTTAAAATTCTTATTACTGTCAAACTGTCACACTCTGTGGGTTCCACACAACATGCTAGTGATCACATTGACAGCGAAATTGCGTTTAGAATTAATCCCCACTAGCAGCATTTTCATATTGTGATCGGATACTGTGAACTAATCACATTCGGTGTCACGGACAGGCTTTTATTTATTTTCCGTTTGTTGTAATTTGTGTATCACCGCCACCTGAGTGAGTAGGTGTCTGGCACTAAACTAAACCTAAATTAGCTGAGCTAAATCTGTCCAAGATCACATCACAGGCCCCAGCAGTGGGGTCGAGAATTCATATATTGTCTAAAATCTTCACCTTACACTACTGAACATATTGGAAATAGTTTTTCCTCAATTTTTTAAGTGATGCAAATTGAGGACGGGGGGGTTTTCATTATATTTTAAGAGTCACCAGTATTACGTTTTTATAGTCCAGTATGCTACAATATAGCCTTTATCCACAGTGAGTGAATGGGAGCCATATGGAAAGCACAGCGCTGTACCTGACTGTTTAAGTCACACAGACATGCTATTGTACTGAAGGATGGAAAGAAAGGGGGGTGAAATTGAGGATGTAGTGGTGGTTTAAAAGAAGGGATCAAAAGGGAACAAAGGAGGGAAAGGATCATGCAGAGAGCAGTGAACATCCTTTTCTCCTTGGATTCCTCCTTTCTCCCCCTTTTCAGTGTCCCCCTTTTTCATCCCCCTTCATCTCATCCTGTCATCTTTATTCTCTTCCTCCGATCTCTTATTCTTTTCTCTCTTTCCTCTTGTTTTCTGTTTTCCACTTTTGTTTCCTCCTCATTCGTTTTTTTTTTTTTGTTTCATATTCTTCCTCCTTCCATGCTACTCCTCAGCAGCAGTTGATTATCCTTCTTTCTTGCAGTTTCAAGGCGAGGCCAAGGATCTGGTGAAATTGTCACGCAGCTGGGCGACACATGGAAACCAGACCGTGAATAAATTAAAACACACAACACAGAGAAACAAGAGGGGGGAGGAAGTGGCTTGAAATGGAAAAGAGAGCAGAAGAAAGCAGAGAAATAGTGTCGGTATTGGACTCTGCGGCAGCATTTACGCAAAGGAAAGACGTAAGAATACCGGAGAACTCTGACTCTGCATCAATTAGGGCGATTACTAAAGGGATGCTGACGTGTGATTAGACGCAAAGGCTTACACACACACTCCCTCACAGCTTACACAAACACATGAATAGGAACACAACTGTAGTCACTTACAGTCCTCAAGCATGCATAAACATTACCTAATGCAAATGTACGAATACACACAATTCACACGGCGGTACGAATATGATCATCCATAACTTACACAAAAAAACCCACTTGCATTTACAGTATGTCCTCGATTCAGTCATGCTAACAACGCTCTGATCAGTCAATGGTCTATCTTGAAGGTTTCTCTTCTGAGAACAAATTCAAGGGTTGCTGAGGGATAAAGTTCATTTGTTCGGTTTTTAACTGGTACCAGTATAAAAAACCCCCATGACATTTGCCTCTGATCTAGGTGACTGAAAGGATTTTATATATGTTTGCAGTTCACTGACATAGGTCATGGGCCTTTGAATGGACCACCGTGGATACCTGTGCTATTTTTGTCAACGCCGATGTTATGCAAGTCACAATAGAAGCCAAATTAATCCTCTGGATACCCAAATACAATTGTGTAATGCTATAATGACGGTAACGCCTTGTAAGATGAATTTTCTGTAGCCAGTATTTTTCCACACAAAATTACAACATCCTTTACTCACACAAGCCGCCAACTGATGAGAGGGGGTTCAAAGGAAATGACAGGAGAGTAGGAATCCAGGGCTAGCAGTCCAATAACAATATGTTCGGAAAACAATCTTTGAGGCAGCATTTAACATATTTGTATCTAATTAAATTTATAATTTCATGTAGAATAGCTTCAATGTGATCCATGGATCCACGGTGCTTCTTTGTGCACCCTATAGGCCTGGTAGGTAAACACTAGATATCAATAAAACTTTCCAACCTCGAAACACACAATATCAACTTTGACATAAAATATCCAGAAAATCACAATACTTTCTAAAATCCTTGGCATATTACTTTTACTCCAATGTTGTTTTTACAATTGTTTCAATACAATACAACACAACAATAGATTCTGCCATTTTCACACTCTGACAACTGGAAAACTGTGAAGAAATAAAAAAAATATAAACACAATGAACATCCTCAGTTGAAACTATAGCTACGGACTGACTTGGGCTTGTATCTGCTTTACTAACTGTCTGCCAGGTGTACGTGTGTAGAGGTCAGGAGAGCATGATGGAGGGAGGAAAGGAAAAAGGGAATAGTGGTATAATTTCACACCCGTCAGGTTCACGGCCTCAGAAGAGATGACAAGCAAGGGCGATGGGGAGAAGTGAGGAGTCTGAGCAACTCATTTCTTCCTTTCTCTGGTTTTGTTTAAGGAAGTCGGTATTCAAGTCCAAAAAGATTATTTTATACTAGCATAGCAGGAGAACCGAACCGAACAGTTGGTTTTCGTATTAAGTTCAGCTAAAACCAACAGATCACATGAAGGGTCATGTCTGAACACACAAAAAACTCCGGCAAACACCAAACACTCTAATGCACAATAACATTTCCACATTCACACAGTGATCCATAGTTAAGTACCTGTATGAGGTCCAATTAATGTGGGTTTTAAATTGAACTTTCAGAGGTCTCGCACCTCTCCAGAACAGCTTCTTATTTATGTGTGAGTGTATATGTATGTGTATATATATGTATATATAGATTAACACTTTGCTGTGTATTTAAAGACTGTGAACGTAACACCACCAGCTTGTTAACATGCCTTGCTAACAAGCCATTTTGTTAATAATGAATCTATAAACATGCCTCAAGAGAATCATACAGCTCCCAAAATGAACAATCTGGACTGGTGTTCTTTTATTAAGGCACTGGCCCACACTATAACAATATTCCTTTCAAAGCAAAAAATATCCATAACATGCTTTGAAAACTATATTGCTATCGTGTGTACAAATACTCCAGCAAAATATGCTATCGAACAATATAAGTATGATAACAAGAACAAGATTCTGAAGTAATGAGAAAAAGATATCAATAAGACAATTTTTTTCCTCCTGTGATGAAAGCAATATGTTTCTGTAGAAACCAGCCTTGCCCTGGTGTTGAACTGTGCGTCTGTGCGTGATTATGGAAAGAGAAGAATGTGGTTCACTAACAACACGAGCCCTGAAGACGGTACCTTCCCAGGCTGTAAAACACATTCTGATGCTGTTCACACACGCACACATTGAACACATAAACACACACATGCACTGACATACACACATTCAGACAGACACCCTGCTGATTCAAACTCAAGTCAACAGCTGTCAGGGTGTGAAAGTTGATAAAAAGCCGAAGAGATGAAAGCTTTTTGATAATAAGGGTGCACTTTAGTGATGGAACAGCATCCTTCTGGATTTGGTGATTTGCTCAAGAGCACTATAGCATGTTGGATGATCAACTGTGCATTCAAAGGCCAAATTTTCTGTCAGCAACGCCATGCTCATGAAAATACTGTTATTTACATTAGGCCACTGGCCCCGGGTCATTAAAAGCAGACCTGCCACTTTAGGAGCCATTAAATCCTTAATGACTATGATGTTACCTCCTTTTCCAAAGTCAAATAATCTGTGGTCTATAAACATTAGCTTGACATTTATCACTATACCAGCATTTTAGTGCATCTTTAGAAATGATACAAAACAGCATAAACTTGTGATTTAGATGCCCGTCACTTAGCACACTTTTTATCCATCTGTGTTTATGTCTGTTGATGTCTGATGACGCCATAACTGTCAGAGTGTGTGTTTCATCTCAGGCGCCACAGGGTTTTAATGACCCAAAGAGGCTGAATTTATCATCCTGGATAATGTGAGGGTCAGAATTGCATGCCAAAAGTATGAATTTATTCTTCATTTTTTTTATATTTATAGGAAATACTGATCAACTATTTAACAAGTGAAGAGAGATTAGGGGAGATCATTGGTAAGACGTGCAACTCATCAGAGATCATGGAGAGATCATGGAGAGCTCCTAGGAGCGATGACTTCATCATTTAATGTCTGATGTTAAGTATGGCTTATCAAATACTATATTTGCTGCAGTAATTGGGTTTTATATCACAAATGACTGCCAAAATTGTTGTTAACATAAAAATAAAGGCAGGACAAGAATCAATCATTGTTCAGTGTGTGGATTTGTAACTATTACACAAAGTAACTGTTACACAATTGATTCGTTGACATCAGAAATTCTGCAAATATTAGAGCACCTTAAAATATGTAAAGAAAATGTTTTAAACATTAACATCAAACTTGATGCAATCAAATAAAGCCTGACATGCAGACAAAAAATAGAGAACTATTAGGCATTTTTGAAACAGGCTGATCCCCCACCACCATTTCATCATCAGACAACACCAGTGTCTCTGGAGAAACACACACACACACACACACACACACACGGCAGGGGTCTTGATATACGAGGTTGCGGTCAGGTGCTCAGCTTGTGGTCGCCGCCGGTGATGACTGAATCACCGACCACGATGATGTCATATCTGTCTGGCACAATACTTCCATCTGTGTGTGTGTGCTTGTGTGCATGAGTGTGTGAGAGAGAGAGAGGCAGAGAGCTAGGAATACCAAGTAACCTCAGCTTTACAGTAAATCTTTTCGTCGTCTACATTTTTCACCCTCAAGATGAGACTTGATGTCACAAGTGCAATTACGTGCAGTGAACTCAGCCTGCAGGGATGATATAGTGAGAATTGCCCAGAATTACCTCTGCTGCCATTACTGAGGGAACTGCGAGTGATAGCGTCATCCTTTGTAATTGCAATGATTATTTGTAGTTTAGATTTTTCTAAAGGTTTTTTTTATGGAACTTAAATGTAACAAACAACACGTGACCAGGGGGCACATGCATTTTTCATTTCCACCTCTCCCGCTGCGAGTGATATTGCAGGTACATGACGGCTGTAACTAATAACTATTTTGATTGTTGACAAGTCGTTGATTATTTATATGGTTATTATTTTTATGATTTCCAGACTGCCTACATCAAAGCTCTACCAAGGGGAAGAGAGTAGACTGAAATCTTTTTCAAGAATTTAGCGGTACTCCAAGGAGTTGGTGTCCTGCTCGTGGCTGTTCAAAAATGTTTCGTTAATTAATGTTAGCTACATCCCATTAGTGGAGCGTTAATGTTTTCAGCTTTGCAGATATGGCTTATTGTAAAATCAGTGATTATTTTACAAGACGAGTTGGCCAGAGTCCTGATGGCGGGTGAAACAGTGCAGACATCATCTGATTATTACAGACAGTTAAAAAGTAATAATGCCTGTTATTGACTTAGTAATAACTGAGGTTACTTTAATGAACTTGAATTATTTTATTCTTAATTTAATTATCTTACTTATTAAGTGCCATACCTCTTTCAAACATGTGTAAAGGCCATTTACTTTTTGGGAGTTCTTCTTTCTTTTTAATAGATTTAATCTAACATGCATCAGTTGTACTGTATATGCCTTTTCAAAATGTCACTTTAGCCTATTATAGCCTATTTCCCTTCATTTTATTTTAGTCTGTACTGCATTTTGTTGTCATTTATGGGTGTGCCTGAGTTTCTCTCCACACCGGGTAGGGCTACAGCTCCAAATGGACACACACAGAGTTCTTCAGAGCAGCTTAAAAACATGCCTCCTCTTCAAATGGTCGTGCTTTACCAACGTGCTCCCATATTAAGCAGGGTCCCCTTTACAAATCTTGCAGGCAATCCTTTTCTTTGCTGTGTTGAGGGCAAATTGTCATGACATTTATTGTTGTAATACGTGATGGTGATGCGTGATCCGCAGCCATATTGCTGTTTTTTTACTTGTCGCTTCCCCTGTCACTATTGCGCATATGCATTTTCAATTCTCAGCAGAAATGGGAAGGAAGCATGATGGCTCACTCTTTAGCTACTCAGCTTTAGAAAACAATATTATTTCCCCAGCACAGAATGAAAAATATGTGTGATTACACAACCAATGAACTAGTTAGCGACAAATTAATTGGTTGGGAACTAATTTTGTCTTCAGTATTTGTGGACAACATAGACTAAAAGTTGCACCCCTAATGTACACATACATACTTATAGCCCTTTTAGATAGGCTGTTTATGTGCTGTTGCTGGTTGAATGTTTTTTTACCTGCAGCAGGTGTCTATTATTTCTGTTTAAAATACAGAGAATAGATGAACGCGCACAGCTCCTGCAACGTTTCACAACAAATTCTGACAAAGATGATGAGAGAAAGACAGGAACCTCTCTCTCAGCCACTGATCCTTGCTATGTACAGAAGATATTGATTAGTTGGAAAATATTTGGCATATATATCGTCAATATTATCAGGTCATATTTGCGCATTGGCGATATATATATATATACTGTATATATAGTGTATATATGTTCATCAGTAAGTGCCGCTATTGAAACCTACACCAGGCACACTTAAGACTTCTGGACTAGTGATTTAAAATGGGATAATTACGTAGTTTGTAGTTGATTGCCACTCAATTACTATCAGCAATGTTTTTAGTGCACAACTCATCAGATGGTTTGTTAGGATGTAAGATATCCTGCTTCTTTTGCATATCTTTTTCACACGTGCTTGATAACCACATTGGAGGGATCACTGCAAAATATGTTCTACATTGGTCGATATATCGATATCAGTATTTTCCTACTTGGAAATATTGATATTGGTATCGGCCCAAAAAATCCCATATTGGTCAGGCCCGAATATTTGGTACAAAAATTGCTAAGTTGTGGTATTTTTAATCAATTTTTTACTGTCCCAGACTGCCCGGGCATATTTTACTGTCCATCTATCTTTTGGCACTTTGTTTTCAATTAAATAATTTCCACCAGGTGGTCCATCCATTATTGCCTACCCCAGTGTCTAAAAAGGAAGATGCTGAAAGATGAGACAAATTCCTGGAGGGAAGGGGTCTGTTATGGATACTCAAAGACAGCTAGATAGAAATACATATATATTCACACACACACACACACACAAAACAGACAGATAGATGTCATGGAAGCTACTGCAGGTGTTAGAGTCACCTGTAGCAGACAGGTCCTCTGCTGTCATCACCATTCTGCTTCTTTGGTCTTTATAATCAGATCATCACTCAGCCCTGGCACTCATCATTTCTTTCTCTCATCCCTCTTTCATTTGTTTCCCTTCATGTTGTGCAGCTTCATTCTATGTTTTAGGGATTTGCATGTTAAGTTAAATGAAGAAACTTGCGGTGACAGAATTCTTTGTGGAAAAACACACAGAGGAAACAGATGAATGATGAAAAATTCTGTACATTTACCTTTTTGTCGTCTATTTGGAAATTCTATAATTCTATAATTTTATTTTAATTTCTTTTTAATTTCTTTGGATGATTTTTAGGGCCATTGTTGGAAGAAAAAGATTTTTAGTAAGAGAAGTAACATTATATAATATTTCAAGACAAAAATTGAAATATGTTCAAAAGTTGCATTATTTTTAGAGATAAGTCAACTGTTACATGACTTAATATTTTGGAAAATGTTTTTAATGTGATGGGAATAAAGTTGGAAATTTCTGAGAAAGTATGTCAAGAAGCTTAAATGGTCAGAATAAAGCAACATTTAAACTTTTTTTTCTTGAATAATTCTCTTATCATACTCCTTAGATCAGGGGTGTCAAACTTGTCTTACTTCAGGGGCCACATTCAGCCTAATTTGATCTCCAGAGGGCCGGACCAGTAAACAGCTCATTTGTTAGGATTACAACACATTTTTGCTCAGTATTTTTATTACCATTATAATTGTTATTACTATCAAATTATGTCAGGAAATAGTATTTTAGTACTACAAATAGTATTTAATATTATTATTATTATTATTATAATGATCCGGGTTTACAGGAGCACTGTTGTTCCTTTGAGCAACTGTTTTTAGCAACATTATGATTGAATTATGTCAGGAAAAATACCTAAAACGCGTTGTAATCCAGTTTAAATGGAGTAACTCCCCTTGATTTAGTTACCATTTTTAACAGTGCGTCCGTAATGTGGTCGTTCATTCTACTAGCGACCTGATTGGAAGTGAAATTGACTGGTTTTGTGGCATATTTGTAACACTGTGCAAATTTCAGAGTGTGCACAGGAAGAGTGGAACGCGAAGAGCGGAGATAATGGAGCGCGATGGAGACACCGAGTGACTTCTGTGCTCTGAAAGACCGCCTGTGCCCTCAGTAATGAGGAGCTAATAGAACTCCATAGTGTCTCTTCTCTTATTAGGTTCTCTTTAAGGACAGCTCAGCCCCCAGTGGACAATTCGGGAATAGCGGCACATTTTATTACAACGACGTCTGTCATTTTCACACTTTTCAAAATCGTCCAGTGGGCCGGATTGAACCCTTTGGTGGGCCGGTTCTGGCCCGCGGGCCGTATGTTTGACACCCCTGCCTTAGATGCTGCTGTAACTGTAATAATTTGGCTCCATGGCTCCTGTCTTGGCAGTCCTCTCCCTTTTCCTTCCCATTTCCCCTTTCATCATGGTGTCATCTGTCTCTCGTCACCTTTGTTTTAACATATTTTCAATGACAGAGCAGTAATTTGTTCTTTTTCTAATGAGTTCTGTTCTGTCATCTCTATTATCGCAGACAAAAATTGCTGTCTTTCACCCCTGTCAGTGCAGTTGAACTTTTGCAGAAATTTCTTTTTATCTACTTGAACTTTTGCCTGTCGTTTGGCCCACGCGTCCAAATGTTATCTCAGGTTTCTCAGTATAATGAAAGATGTTATTATCTTGCCCTCCATCACTCTCCCACTCATTCCATCCCTACTCTACTGCATCCCTCTGTTGTATCTTTCCATAGGAGGTACGGAAAGAATACATTTTTTCTCGGGCAACTTTTGCAAAAGTACATGTTAAATGTGCGTGGGGTAAAATTATATTTGTAATATGATTTATATATTTATATTGTTTTAATGAATTATAACTTCAACATCTACATCTGACATGCTTCCAGCATGATTCACATTGGTTAATTAATATCATCAGTTCATTTTAACACTTGGAGAGGGGGAATTCTTTGCCTACTTATTTGAGCGGTTAGGGGCAAAAATCTAAAACATAAGAATAAAACTGCCCTTAGTCCCTGACACTGTTCCTGATGTGCTTCTGTTCGATCATCCACAGATGCATTAAAGGGAGAACCCACAAAAAAACCATCTTACATTTGGCAAACATGCTGGTGCTTTTAATGTTTTTCTACACACAAGCAGTAAAAATAGTGCTTTTATGCATAGAAGCAAAAAAACAAAACAATCACTAATTACTCCAATGGAAGTTACAGAAGAACAGGCAACTAACTGAGGTCATGCACACTTTCTGCCTTCCTTTCTTCTTTTCATCCATCCCCATCTCTTTCACAGTCAGATGATGACTGTGTTTTAAACAGTTTTTGGCCTCTCGCTTCCTCCTCCGCCGTTTTCCATTCCATTTGTCCTCTCTCACTCTCTCAGCAGAAGTGCTTTATTGTGGTTTTTTGGTGTTTTTGTGTAGTATACATCCTTGTACCCCCCGAGCTTTCGACAATGACGGAATAAACCCATGGTAATTCCTCAGTGCTAACCACAAACATGCATCCGACCCCCTGCTCTGTGTGTGATCGTTCATACATTGTGTGTGAGTGCGGTAGTGTGTTAGGCTGTGGGTACTGTGTTTGCTCTATGACGTCCATGGAAAAGAGTTCCCTCTCTCAACACTCCAAAGCTATGGGGTTGTACGTGTATGACAATGAGAGACAGAGAGGGTAACACATTTCTTACTTTCAGCGATTAGTTACAGAAAAAAAACAGGTTTGAAATAGAAGCATGTAGTGCCTTGAGGTTTCAAACATAGTATGACTACTGGTGTGTGTCTTTCCACTTATCTTTTCGTTTATGATTCTGCTCTAACCTGAATTTGAACACTCTATGACAAATCTTGCAAGGATTGTATTCTGGCCTATGTTGTTGTGTTTTGGATCCTTTGTACTATGGTAATAGACCAGTTAAATGGCTCTGATCTTGGGGGGCCCGCTGGCTCACTGCTTCAAGCATGTACCATGTAGCGCAGCGGTGCGGGTTCAATTCTGGCTTGTGTCCTTTGCTGCGTGTCATTCCATCTCTCTCAGCCCGGTTATAACATCACAAAAAAGTCAGAAAATGACAAAAATATAGTTTATATAGTGTATAAATATATATGTATATAGTATATTTAAAAATCTGGACTTTACTAACTATAATTACAATGGGTAAACACTATGGACCAACATATATATGTTTATATACGTATGTAAGTGGAGAGGAATTAATTGGAGAGGATTTAATCACAAAAAGTACATAATGAAGTGCAGTGAAGTTTCGTCTTGTTTTTCTCCAATGCCACTGTTGCACAGCTGTCCCTCGCATGCTTGCATCTATTATAGTTGTAATGACTTGTTGATAAATACAAGTTAATCTCTTTGTTACATTTGGTTACTTAATATATATTTCCTGAATATTGTTGGGAGCAGAATCGTGTGCTGCTGTTGCACTCACTTTGACACATTGTAAAATGTAAAATGTCTTGCGTTACAAGGCTAGTGTTTTGGTAACATGACCCTTAAAGTGTTGGTCTCTGGGGCTCCTTTTGTATTCTGTGCTCCTGAAAACAGCAGTGCTCTCCAAGTGGCACTTTTGATGGGATGTGTGCTCGATTGTTTTTTGTTTAATTTGTTCAGATATAAAGATAAAGTTGGACAGATAATAATGTCCCAGTACAAGTGAGGATTGTGCCAATCATTAAATATTGACTTGAATATTTGTGTTAATACCTTGCTTGAACTAAAATTACTGCAGTGAACATGGAGTGGATATGGTTAGTCAGACTAAGATCAGGGTGAGGCTAAAGGGTTAAGGTCAGCCATGCAGTGCTGAATGTTAAATTTAGAGTTAAAGTAAGGGTAAAGGTTAAGGTAGTTCATGTAATGGTATGGTCATAATTACATTTGTAAAGTCCAAATGTGTTTGTGTGTGTGTGTGGGAACACCACCAACCTCGCTCAGCCTGTAAATCTGACAGAACATTTGTTTGGCCTCTGAACCATGATCACCCCTCAGAGTTTTCTCTCTCTCGTTGAGTGTGTGAGAGTGTGCATGTGTTTGTATTCTCAGAGACAGGCCCTGGCGAAGCTATCAGTGCAGCAGGGTAAAAAGAAAGAAAGATGTAATACTACTGGGAATGAAGGAGAGGTGAGGCTTACAGGTAGTATACAGTCAACCAGGCTACATCTTATAAATTCAAGAAACCTAAATACATATTTGATTTACTTAAAATCTGCCTATTATATGTACAAGGCCCTAAAAAGTCCTCTTCCTCCTCTTCATCCATCCCTCTTTTCCCTAACCTCGAGTCTTCCTCCTCCTCTTCATCCAGCCCTCCTGTCCCTAACCTCGAGTCCTCCTCTTCCTCTTCATCCAGCCCTTGCATCCCTAACCTTTAGTCCTCTTTCTCCTCCTCCTCTTAATCCATCCCCCCCCCGTCCTTGGTGATCTTCCATAGCACAGCACTGACTGCCTTGTAAAATCTAGTAAAATCAGGCTCTTCTGCCCTCTTCACCTCCGGCGCCTTAGGTGGAGACCTAGAGCAAAGAGAAATTGACTAAAAGGTCAAGAAGAAGGAATGTATGTGGAAGGAAATGAGAAAAGTAAAGTGCAAGATAAAGAGAACTTCAGTAGTATTTTCTCCCTGCACTCTTACCTCTGTGAAGGAGGAGGTGAAGAAAGCATTTGGAGATAAATTAGAGGGAGGGGAAATGTAATAGCATTGAAACAAGGGAAGCTAAGCAGGGAAATTGGAAATACTTGACAAGAGTACAAAAAGAAATAAGGAAGAACGCAAAGAAAAGGAAGGATAAGAGGACAGTTTAAAAGAGGGACAACTGGCTATGGGAATGATTTAACGAGCATGTTGGGGTCTCGGCTGAACCAGGGGTCCCTCTTTAGTGTGTGTGTTAAACACATTGACCCTTAGTTCTCCCACTGAGAGGAGAGTGTGATGAGAAGAGGGGATGGAATGAGAGAGGCAGTAAACTTAGGGAAAGAAGTGTAGAAAAGCAACAACATACACAAAGCTTCTGTTGCCAAAGACAGAAATGTATCCAGTGCAAAATGAAAAGGAGTCATGACAAAAGAAGAAAACAGATAATAGCTTAGACCTTTTCTTCTTCTCGATTGTTCCTTATTCTCAGCAGGTCAAAGGTAGGCAAGAGGTCGAAGCCCACCATTAGCTTATTTCAGAGTTCCTGACCTTCCTGTGCCTGTCATAGTGAACCCTCATCCCCACCTTATGAACCCTCAACACCACTTTATGAACTCCCCATGAGCCCATCAAGACTTTCTAACGAGCCCCCGAGCGGTATTTAACCTACAATTTCCCATGCAGCCGCAAAGCTACACAAAGACCCTCCTGTCACCGAAACTGATACTGAAACCTCTCCAGTCATACAGCTGCACATGGAGGAGCAGCCTTGTGGTTTGGCAACTGCGGCAACAGGCCATCACTGCGATCTCTGCAATGGTCAGCGAAAGAGACTCTGCCCTCTGTTTGACACTTTAAAGGTCCATAAACTTTGCAACTTCTCATAAATGGAACAAAACAAAAACCAAGGAAGTAACATAATAACAAGCGAATAATGTAAAGAAGAATCAAAATATCAATGTAAGCACATCATTGTCGTCAATATTAAACTGGCAATATTAACCCTGTTCTTAAATCTGTTCTTAGTGTTTTCACCAAGATGTCTTTTCAGGCAGGGTGGACAGACCAGTTGAAGCTACGTGATGCCATCATATGAGGGCAGGGGAATAATATTGTGCTTATTCTGTCACTAGGCATTAATTAAGAATATCATCATAAACATAAGGTGAACTCCCTGTTTCAACCCCCCCAACCCCACATTATTTATAGTGTTCCAAAATAATAGTCAACAATTTAAAAAAATTTTTTTTTTTTTTTACCTTTACTATTGTAACTTAACGCTGTCTAAATATTTGCACTCTCAGATATTGAGGATACCCCACCGCCACCCAAGTATTATGATTACACTGTTTCAAAGATCTTATTTACTCAGAGTTACTCATTTTATCAGAACAAAAAAGTAATGTAGATTTGGTTTCTGCTAAGGTTTTTATGAACCATAAACAGGATGTCCTGTCTCTGCAATATATCTGCAGGAGTGTTATCCATATTTCCCAGAAACAATAGGAGCCTGGCAAGGTGGGTAGTCCTGCTAGTATAATGGTGGTTGAAACATTTTATTGAAGCCTTGCACCCACTGAGACAAATGTGCAACAGCATTTAATGCAACAAAAATCCCCACAATGTATTGCAAGTGCTACTTGGATGTGCACTTGTTATAAAGGATCTGGTGCCAAGATCTGGAGTTGTTCCACTACCGGTATCGGAAATGTGTCCGACGCCGACTAAAATGCTGGTATTGGAATTGGCGAGTACGCAAGTCTATGCACCAATCCTATACAATGTCATTTTACGCCACTTTACTCCATTTAGCCCTCATAACATTAAAAACAGCAACCAATTCTTTGTTGCTGCTCCCAAAAGCAGGCGATCAATTCTCTTTCACTAAGTGTGTGATACAAATTTGTGGCTACATTTATATCAAACTAATTATTAAAAGAATGTCGTATGGCATTCTTTATTCTCTGTATGTTTTTGTTCATGTTTTACAAAGGGTTTATAGTAAAAGTCGCCATAATTAGCAGGAGAAACAACTGTAATGTACACAGAGGCTGTATATTACCATTATTCTATTTGTACTGTACTGAGTTTGCTGTACGACTAAAATAAAGTGCCAGTTGCCCACAGCAGAGTTGGTCCAAAAAGTTTACACCGGTATTAGATTGGTACTCGGTAAAGGCAGGTATCGGTATCAGAATCAGTATCGGAAAGGAAAATTGGTATCGGAACATCTCTACCAAGATAAGTTTCAAACGTCTTCGAAATTTATCCATCCTGCATTTTGTGCACTCTGATATTAGATTCCTACCTTAACCTGGTCCTGAGATGTATCTACGGAGGGGCGAACTAATGTAACCAGTGTACCCACCATCTATAATGGCAGCCATCATTTAGGTTGTCTTTCACTGAGATCCTCTCCTATTCGTGGTTTTCATGGACAGGATATCAAGTTGTAGCTGTGGTGTGTCCAGTTTGGTAATGGGGGTGGCAATGCTGCTCTTTATAGATGATGTTGTCCTTGTGGCGCTATCACATTGTGATCTTTAGCGCGCAATTGAGCAGTTTGCAGCCAATTGTGATGTGGTTGGATGAAAATCAGCAACGCCAAATCTGATGACTTGGTCTTGTCATTGCAAAAGATGGCTCTGCTCCTACGAGTGAGGGAGGAGCATCTTCCCCAGGTGGAGTTCCGGTATCCTGGGGTCTTATTGACAAATGAGGGTAAAAGTGATCGGGAGATTGAGTGCCACCTAGGTGCAATGAGCTGCAGGAATATGGGTGTGCACTGGACCATTATGGTACCCACCCTCAGCTATGGGTAGTGATCAAAGGAATGAGATTTTGCACAGTAGCAGCTGACATGCAGCTGTTTCTTCATAGGATGGCGTGGCTCAATCTCCGTGATATGGTCAGGAGCTTTATGATCAGAGTACAGCCGCTACTTCTCCAAATGGAGAGGAGTCAGTTGAGGTGGCTTGGGCATGCTGTAAGGATGCCCCTTGGATTTTTGGACACTTTGGAGGTGTGCAGGGCACGTCTAACAGGGAGGAGACCCTAGACACGTTAGAGAGATGATATATCTTGGCTGGCCTGGGAAGGCCATGGAATTGCTCAGGAAAGGTTATAGGGAATCACTGGGAAAAGGGACATTTGGCCTGATCTGTGCGCCCTGTTGCCACCGTGACCTTGACCAGGATTAAGTGGGTTAGAATTTGGAGAAAAAAAGAATGGCTAAAAGACTGCAAGTCCCAATTCCATGTTGTTTATTGACAAACAACATGGAGTTTGTTTGTGTGAGAAAGGAATTTCGTGAATCCTAGCCTGCGGGAGTAAACGATCTAGTCAGTGACCAAAATTGTTTGTAATAACATAATGTTTAAATGTGCACTGCGTGACAAGTTCTGTTCTGTAGTTTGCACTTAGCCCTACGCACTACATTTAAGAGTTAATAATTTTGACCAGCAATTAAAAGAATAGGGTAAAGGTGGGGGAAATGCCGGTTAGACAAAGGTATGTCTGTAAACTCAGTTCACAGAACAGACTGACTGAGACAAATCCTGAACCGGTAACAAAATGTCAAAAATGCAGGGGCATCGATAAGAAAATAAGCCAACTTTTTTCATTTCCTCAAAGGTCGAGTCTTCTGAGTCAGTTAAGATTTTTGCAGGATGCTAATGATTTGTTTTAGCAGTGGAGGGGGGGGCGGTGGCAGTATGCTATGAATACTTTTTGGGGCCCATAGCTCAAGTCCTTCTAAACTGTCATGAACCCTCTGTCTTTTCTCAGGCACATTACAATACGCAGCCCGAGAATGTGCGGTCACGTAACTAGACTGAGATGACTTTTGCCCAAATTTGAAAAGTGAGCAGTCTTGATATTTTGGTTGTTCTTAATTTCCTCAGGTATTAATGTAATCAATCTATAGATGACATCAGATATTAATTTAACACCAGGGGAGCACTGACCAGTGTCGTCTGCTGACTAGATACCCGATTTTACTTGTTATGAGCTAATTAGGTTTATCACGTAACACACAGCCCTCTACGGTGGCTCACATTCCTGTTTAATACGCCCCAAGAGCCTATTACCTGTATGTTTTTTAAACATATTAAGAGAGTGCGAAGTCAGAAAAGAGGATGTGAACTCCATGTTAACTGTGTGGGAGACACGTCTTTTCCCACTCGTATACTGACAGTCTGACAGCCAAGGGTCAGTGACTGACTGTAACAAGAGTGTATGTGTGTGTGTGCGTGCGTGTGTGCGCGTGTGTGTGCGTGTGTGCGTGTGTGCGTATTTGTGCGTGTTTCTCTCACCCAGCTACAGACTGGTTGCTTTGCCAGTTCTCTGTTCTGTGTCACCACTATTAGAGAGTTGGTCAGAGTGAACACATCATTAAACTTTAATAAAAAGCCTTTATTCACCCCAAAATTATTACAGCAACATGTGTGAATAGATTGTGTGTGTGTGCGTGCGTTGGTTGGTCCTGTTGTTTCAATATATTGGGGGGCAATGGCTGTACTGAGTGCCAGAGAGACAATAACAATATGTAATTTTACAGAACAACTGGAACTTGTGTGTGTCTGTCTGTGTGTGTGTGTGTTTGTGCCTGTTGGACTATGTGAAAGGATAGTTTTTTGTAGCATAATGTTTTCTCCTCTCTCCATTGAGTCTGTGTTGTCTGCATGAATGTGTGTTACTTCATACTATGTTCCAAATCTGAAAGTTTGACACTAGGTCTTCAATAACCTGTTGGATGTGATAATGACATGTGATGCGATAAATCTGAGATTAAGGTGGGCAGTGACAAAGCATTTCCAATTGCTCACGTAAGTATAAAGCATAAATTCAGTTTTGTGATGGTGTGAACTTTGCACACGTATTCATAGACGAACTGTGACCATTGCAACATTATTTATGTCCTCAACTATAGTTACGACCCTGAAATTCTATTATTTTTGTTTTAAACCTTCATGCCGTTAACCAAAGGGCTTGTTCATGTAAATATAACATGCTGTTCATTTGCTCAATGTTTGCTGTCTCATCTCAACACATTTTGCACAATATCTGGGTTTGTACACTAGCTTTTATCTTTTGCCATGTTTCTGCTGCATCAGCTGGCATACATGTCCACTGAGCTGAATCGACGCAGCATTCTCTTTGAGGGTCAACAAGAAAACAACAATTTCCAGCTCTGCACATCAGCTGTTTAACCTAAATGACATTATTAATTAACTTTATCCTAACCTTCTGCACTGTGTATATCCCACAAATAACAAAAAAGTAACCCTGAAAATATGATACATAGTTCAGCCATAACGGACACATTATTTTTTGTACATGCGTGTGAGCAAGAGAAGCAGTCATTACATGCTTAAACCCCAAAAGGCTGGACTGTGTTCGTCTTTGTGTGTCTTTCTGTCCAAGTTTTAAAAGATTGACCTTTGTATTAGCATTTTTCAACATGTGTATATGAGTGTATGTATTGATGCATAGTATGTGGCCAGCCTGGCCGGTAACGCTGGAAGAACAAGCCACTGTAGGCAAGCTATGTGTGACCAATCAAATCAAAAGAGAATGAAAGTTGCTTGGCAACACATTATTCAGATACATACACACACACACAGATATACACACATACTGTAATGATCTGCGTCACAGCATGTAAATTGGGCAGGGATTTAACCACAGGATACACAGAGTGGCTGGCCAGATATTGTACAGTTCGTTTTGGTTTCGAAAAACTCACACACAAGCGCACACATACACACATGCAAAGAGAAGGCCTGGGGTTGATTTGTGTTGGCCTCCTTACCTTTGACTTTTGCTTTTTATGGTCTGTTTTCTGCCATTTTCTGCCACAATAAATAGAAAAAAATCCACTCTGTACAAAAATAATAATAATTTTTGATTACTTGCCATTAGTACATTTGATTGTGTGGGGTGGCATTTTGTGTAATTAAAAAATATATGAAATGCTTAATTACACTTGTGTGTATCTGTCTGTCTATTGATTTCCCAATTACTTTTGTACATTTTCCAGGTTATTACACTCATCTCCTGAAGATGGGGAAAAGAGGGAAAGGGAGAAGCAAAGATGGGAAAAGACAAGGATGAGAAAAGGATGGAAAGATGTCATCACATAAGGCGAAAATAAGACAAAATGACTGCAGGAGGAAGAACAATATTTAATCTGGCCTTCGTTCAAGGTAAGTCAAAGGCCAGTGACCACAGTCTCTCTCTCTCTCTCTCTCTCTCTGTCTCTCTCTCTCTCTCTGCCTCTCTCCTGGGAGCCTCAGATGGCACTATACGACCCTAGCTTACCTTTTGCCCTCTCTCTGTGTTCTTTTCTTCGCTTGTTCATTGTCCAGATGCAGTTTAGTTTAAATCTCTGTTTCCCACACGTGGCTATGTTGCAACAACACAAGAAGATGCATTTTATTGCACTGATGTAAAACTTTTAATGAAACCATTAACACAATGGCTATTGTCTCAATACCTGCCTACATAAACATCATTTTAAATCATATGCATGCTCCAGAGATGAAGGCTGTCTCAGTTCTAGACGCATTAAATAAGCTATCTATTGAGATATCTTATTTTAACCAAATTTTAAGTCCGGACTATCACATCCGGTCTATCGTTATTCAGTGAGCAATCCCAAAATCAAATGCAGCTGAGCTGTCATGCAATTTTTTTACCAAGATGACAGACAAAGTGAGGGATAAAGTCATTTTAAATATGTATTAAATAGAAATTTTTTTTGACAAGTTTTTGTCATAAGTTTGGATAAATAATGGTTAATCTACTGTTGTTGTATCAATGGTTGCTGTTTTTATAGAGTATTTGTGTTTGTTAACATTAGCATGCAAGTTTTGGGGTGGTGCTAATGTGAGCATTAGTTAACAAACATTATCTAGTTAGGGTATTTTGAGACACAGTCCATGTGTCTGTATTAATTATGTATGTATGTATTAAAACATGCCTTAGTGACTAGATGTCACTGGCAGTCATGGGATTAAGGAGCTTTATTGTTATTGACAGTCATGTTGATGGGAAATTGTATTATGCTGATATACGCAGTTTGACTGTTTGTGGCGGCACCGTAGAGATATTCAATCTGAGCTCTGTCTTTTGACAAGCAGTAGAAGCTTACATGCAAATTTAGCCATTGCATCTTAAAGTTTAAGAGTAAGGCAAAGAGTACCATTAAATGTACCAATAGTGTACTGGATCCATTCATTGCCGTATGAAATATCCTTTAGAAATGCTGAAAAATAAGTAGTAAGTAAGTAATAAGTACTTGAAAGGAAATACATTTTTAAAGATTACAAAGTATTTTTGTTGATACATACTTCACAGGCGTAATGAATAATTTAAATGCCAGTTACAGCCAAATGTCAGATGTAAAATAGTTTTGGACCACTACTGGTTTTCATGTGTGATTGGAAATACTTTTAATGGTTTGTTTGAACCAATTTAATGACATATGTTGAACTGTACCACAAAACATCATAAAATGAATTCCAAAAATAATTGCCTGCACCAGCAAGTCATTTTAGTTTCCTTTTATGAGATGGACAGCTGACTTTACACAATCTGAGTTGTCCTGATGTGGTAAACCAAAGCCAACTGGTACTTTGAATTGTTGTAATAGTTTTGGTATAATAGACCCCATTGTAGGGATGGAATCAAAGTACAAGTCCCCTCATTCAAAAGGCCCATCTCATCCAGGGCCACTGCGGCTCTTCTACAGGGCTCACCTCCACCTCCTTCCTATTGGCAGAGCAGAGGTTTGGAGATTGATGAGAATAATCTATCACTACTACTCACCAAGATTAAATCAAACGGAACTCAGCTGGCAAAGCACAAACACACACGCAGAAAAGAACACAAACTTTCATCTATTGCACACATCCTCTTAAAGACAAGCACAGAGATATGCATTCACATATGAAATGCATACACAGTCATACACACCCTCATTCTCTCTCACTGTCTTTTTGACCTGAGGCTGTCCCAGTCATGTGGTTATGGAAACGACGCTGGAATTTGTGTTCCAGCGACTGGATGAACGGGGATCAAATGGGAACATGTGGACAGAATTCCAGTCTGAGGGCAAAACACAGCAGTGCTTGTTTAAGCCCATTTTCATGTCATGCTTTTTATGAGAATTAGTTTTATGGCATTTTTGTTTGTCATTAGAGATGACTGAAAAAGCCAGAGACGCGCAACCAAGCTGGAATAAGAAATATCTGAAGCCCACGGCACTACGAGTGCTTGCTGTCTAACTTGAGTGACTCTCTGAAAACAGTGAACTGAAAAAAATAGAGGTCTCACTGAGCCAGATAATAATCAACCAAAATCAGTTTTAATTTGTAGTTCACTGATTATATTCATTATAATGATGATTTTTCCCTGTAAAACAAGGCCTATGTGATTTGGTCAAAATATTTAATTATGATCATTGTCATATATATTTCAAATGTGAACTGTGATTATTCTATACATCCAAGCACTGGAACAAGAACAATTTACAGACACACACGACCAAAATGGGGCACACCAAACACACTACAGCTACAGACCCACTATTTAGCCGTTGCCCTCCTCACAAGCCCCACAAGGCTCTAGGACTTTCCCTCAAACTCACTCACGCTACCACTTCCATAATGACTGCATTTTAGAGAATGATTTCAAATAAACTGAACCTATTTGCGATATGTATTGTGCAATTAAAACTTCAGTTATGTCACAATTAAGACATTTTTTTCCAAATGTGTACATACCTCAATGCAATCAGGACATTAAGTATTCAGGTATGTGACTTCTCCAAGCATTTCCTCAACGGGGGAATTCTCTTCATCCTGCGATTATACAGATACTTGCAGACCATCAGAATCCATTGATTCCATGCACGTACTGTATATGGTTTAATTGCATTTTTGCCTATATTGCAGTACGGTCAAATAACCAAATTTTGAGTGCATGTACATGTGGTGAAATAATCTTGTCTGTGTTAACTCTGTTGCTCTTGACCACGGTGCCTTAGGAAGAGGTCTTGGTTTATCCTGTAGCTTGTTGCTGGTTTGTGTCAACTCTGTCAGAGGTGTCTGTCTGCATGTGTTTACAAGTTGTCAGTGGAGTGCTGCTTACATGGCAGTTGTGGCCCTTAAAACTTTTATGCATTAGTACCACATGTAAGAGAATGCTGGCATTTCCGGTATTTGTGTGCGTGGTCCCTCGCTGTCCTTTTGCCCTCGCCTTTTGTAAATTTCCTGCATTTTTTTTATTTGCAATGGTTGGCTGCAGAGCAGGCAGTTTTCATAAAGAAAGAATCCTTCAGGCAGGGTTATGGTGCTCAGCTGTGGTCGCAAATCTCGTGAACAAAATCTGTGACCTCTCTCTATCCCAGTCTCTATTATTACAGACTGTTGACATCTGCAGCAAGTTAATGATTTCAATTCTCTCATAATTTGTTTTATTTGTTGCTCAAAATTCACAACTACTATGAACACAGTGAATATCTCTTCTTCACGCAGCATGTCTTGGCGAGTCAGGGTGATTGGTTTGATCCCCTGCTCCTCCATGTGGAAGGTGCTTGAGCAAGACCCTAACCCCAAACTGTTCCCGACAAGCAAGTGGGCCTTGAATGGTTACCTCGGCTGTCGGGGTGTAAATGTGTGTATGAATGGGTGAATATGAGGCAAATATTGAAAAGCGCTTTGGAAGAAAGCGTTATAGAAATGCAGTCAATTTTCCACAGAGCACAAGATTCACATTCTTATGGAGCTGCTGTTACTGTGTATAGCCAGACTTTTCGTGTAGCGCACATTTAAATGTAAGTTCCTTTCTTATTTCTATCTTATTATTCTTTGATGTATCCTATTACTCTTTGGTCAGGGTTCACCACTGGAAACGCAAATGTAAAGAAATCCAGTCTAATCTAACATAATGTAATAAAGTCTGACCTTTACAATCAGATTTCAGAAACCCCAGTGTTTCCCAGCTGTTCCTGACCTCAACGAGGAAAACCAAAATAATCGGCTCCTCTTTTCCCTCGACCACTCCTCCCCTTCATCTTTCTCATCTTCTCTCCCCCTTTCATGTTTTTCATTTACTCTATTTACTCCACTACACTTTGTTTCTGTTTTTTCCTCCTCTCTTTCTCTGTATGTTCCTCTTCCTTACTCACTTTAGATGGGTTTCTTCATCACTCCTCTAACCCTCATCCATCCCTCACTTTCTCTGTCTCTCTCTCTGTGTTCTGTTTCGCCGTGTAATTATAGTGAAAAAATAAACATGACTTAGACAGGCCACATCAGTCAGGAATAATACGTACACACATGGACAAACACACCAAATTTACACAGTAAAAGAACTGCATTAAATACACTTATGAAGGCTCATACAGACATACACAAGTGCATTTTGAGCAACTAACTAAAACATAGAGGCCACAGACACACACACATACACACACGCTGTCACACACACAATGAATTGTTTGAGCCAGTAACACCAGCTCGCAGACAGTCTTTGTCAGAGAAATCATATAAAAGTGTTTATTTTTCCCTCTCTGTTCCTTTGAAGGCCAACTCGATCCATATGGCCCTCCGTGGCCTGTATTTAGGCGCCGGGATTCAAACCCATAAACTGTTTTCCAAAGGGTCAGACACATAGGGTCACAAGTTTGAGTCCCGATTTAACTTTTTTATGAGCAAATACTTTGGAGTTTAATCTCAATCTGTTCCTTCACCCACACATTCTCAAGAGTCACCGGTTCAAATCATGAATTTCCTCTTTTTATTTTCACGAGCAGCAGCCTTGCATGGGGCTTTTTGCCTCGTGTTTGTTTTACTCTCCATATTTTTACCAAATGTTTGGATTCAGTTCTACAACATGGCAAGTTAAAATCTTATTTAACTTGTTGGCAAATGAATGGAGTTTGTTTTTGATCATATTTGTTGTTTTCATCTCTCTCTGATGCAGTTTGATCTTGAACATTTGGATGCAATATTATTACTTTACTTATTGATGCAATATGGATTTATAT